>AYEL01054432.1:0-105580 GCA_000484575.1 Olivierus martensii
TCATATATATATATATATTTTTTTTTTTTTCGATTTTTACGAACTTTTTTTGAGGTTAGTACGAGTTCGTAAAATCGAGAATTCATTGTATAAGAAGATATAATTTTCTGTTTATTTTTGTCATCTTTATGTATAACTTTTTCATAAAATTAAATATATTTATTACTTTATGTTCATTATAATATTAACAACACCGTTTTCAGGTGCTATTTTTTGAAAATCCCAAATTAAATTTATTGTTGTCATTGACAACAATACATTTAATTCCATACATAAAATCCTTGGAATAATATTTGATAGCAGATTCACCTTTTCTATTCATGTACAATGACAAAATAAATTTATTTAATTTCATACATAAAATCCTTGGAATAATATTTGATAGCAGATTCACCTTTTCTATTCATGTACACCAGCGGTGGCCAACCTTTTTGAAAGCAAGTACGTAATAAAATCATTATAGTTGATGGTACATAAATGGTAAATAATAAGTAACAAAAATAACAATTTCACATATATAAAATAAATAAACATAAAAAAGTTATTATCTTCTTTAATGAGAAGGTTGATACTGTATGTCTTCACACAATTTTTCAAAATCATGACTGTAATTTGATACTGCTATTCTTAAGCAATCATTCAAATTTTCATCGGTAAGACGTGATCTAAACTTATATTTAATAAATTGCATTGAAGAAAACGTGGCTTCACTTAGATAAGTCGATCCAAAAAAGATTTTAGCTTCAGTGCACAATTTTTTAATATTGGATATTTATATCAATAAACAAATTTCCAAAAATATCTTGTCCATATTCATAGCTTTCAAAGCTACATCATTTTGTAATTCTTCTTTATAATTGGAAAAAGTATCAAAGAGAGAATCGGCACCAGCAAGTAAATATTTTTAAATAATTCTCAATTTAATTTCTAATTCTAAATTTTCTATATTTGTTGTATTAAATTTATTGATTCAGCACTTAAAGTAGCAGGCCATGAAATACTTATATTTCATCATACGTATCTAAAAAAAAGATGGAAGCCTGAAATGTTTTCAATTATTCTGATGATATGCAATTTTATATACAGTGGTGCCTTGGTTAACGACGGTAATCCGTTCCAGCGGAACCGTTGTAAACAAAAAACTGTCGTTAACCAAAGCCGTCGTTATCCGAGGCCTCCCTTAACCAAGGTACCACTGTATAGAAATGATAAGTGTTCAAATAATTTAAATAAATTGAATTTTTTAAATAAAAATTTATATTAACCCGTCGTTAACCAAAGCCGTTGTTATCCGAGGCCTCCCTTAACCAAGGTACCACTGTATAGGAATGATAAGTGTTCAAATAATTTAAATAAATTGAATTTTTTAAATAAAAATTTATATTAAAACTTAGTAATAAAAAAAATTATGGTAAATCATTCCTATAATCTAAAATTATTAATAAACCAATTATTTTTTTACAGATCTCACACAATGACCAACAACTATATTATCTTACAACCGTTATCATTTGAGAATTCAATCAACTACACAGTCTGGAATAATTGGACAAATAACTACTGGCATTATTCATTTTACATCGTAATCTTCTATTATATTATCGTTTTCATACTGAGAAAATTCATGAAGAATCGAACACCACTCGATTTAAGAGCGTTATTGATAATATGGAATTTCTTTGTGGCAAGCAATTACACGTTTAGTTTAGTTAGAACACTTCCTGTTTTTTTTTATCATATTACCAATAATACATTTTATTCCCTCATTTGTGATGAAAAGATGATTAATTTAAGTCAAATATATGTATTTTGGTCATGGCATTACTTCTATTTTAAAATTTTAGAACTTGTAGATACAATGTTTATAGTACTACGAAAGAAAAATTTGACATTCGTTCATGTTTTCCATCACAGTTTAGTTATCGTCGTAACTTGGCGTGAAGCACAAGATATACTATCAGTGTTTTCATTATGTGCAATATTAAATGCCGTTGTTCATTGTTACGCATATTCCTACTTCGCATTAATTGCTCTAAAAGTTAAATTACCTCATTATATGCCCGTGATTCTCGTGTTAATTGAAATTGGACAAATGTTAATTGGTTTACTTTTGTTTTTGTCGCCTTTATTAATTCAATGGAATGGGAAAATTTGTCCCACTTTAAGCAATAACATCATTATTTTATATATTGTACTAGCAGTTGTTTTATTATTTTTTTGGATTAAGGACTTGCTCAATGGATATTTTTCAATTCAGAAAAATAAATTTAAAAGAAGTTAAATTCCATAATTAAATAATACTGTATAATCATTATAATACATCATATTATGTTTCATATAATAAATCAAAACATTTATAATTGATAGATTACACATATAGCATGAAAAATTATCTACGACGAGACAAAATGTGATGATCAGTGTATAGGATTTTATGTTTTAATATTGTATATATATCGTTTTATAAATGGTTGTTAATACATATGAAAATAAAATCATAAAAGATAGGAGAAATATTCGAATTTTAAAATTTATGTTTTTGAATTAATGTATTGTTGTTCTATGTTTAATAAAACACAGCATACTTTAAGATGAAGTAATTAAATAGTGGATGTATTTTTATCAAATGGTATATAAGTTATAATTGAGTGCTCATATATATTACTGTACTTGGATTTCTTTGACTGATTATACGGAATTTTGGATTTCTCTATTCCAATATAAACAGGAAAATAGAATAATACAGTATTGTAATGGAGAACGTTGGAACTTCCACCCTCGAAATAAGCAATATTTTGTAATAATATTATACTTACAAATCAACTAACGCAATCTACATTGATTTAAAATCAACCTTTTTTGATTTTATTTGTCTACAATTCATACTTCGACAATATCGAGTGGATTCTTTCTCAACGCGGATGATGCCAGCCATTTTATAGAAGGCGGCGAGAGATGTCACGTGATTAGAGATGATTGACATAACGTCACTTTTTGACGTAGACTTTGTTGATCACGTGAGTTAGTATAGTTACCTCCCTTTTCATAGATATTTTAAGTAAAGGAAATTTTTTTTAAATAAATATTGTAATACTGAATTAAAGTAAAATTTGCTCCCCGTCCGTCCGTTTCTTGACCATCGACCGTTCGAACCAGAGGTGTTGATACTCGGACCGGCGCTACAACTGTATATAATTTCTGAAACTTGGAATCAATTATTTAATACTGTATGACCTTTTATTGTATGGTTATAAACAATAAATCTTTATAATTTTCCTACAGTCCCATGACGGCCGGTTAAGAGGGCGCCTACTGTAATTGTTTGATTCCAAATAAAATGGCTGTTTATCGGATTCTCATTATTTCTTATTTTGTTTTATAGGCAAAGTTATGATACCTTTGTCATCATTTCCGTGAAGGTTCTGTTCGTATTTTGGTTAACATCGGAATTCTGTTTGCAAGTACGGAAATTATATCTCTCCCAGTAATTCTCTTGATGTTTCCGGAATATTCTTTATAGTGAAATTTTCATAATCGCGTATTTGCAATTTGCCGACTTGTTTATTTTCAGGAAATGGATATATCTGGATATCAGTAGATGTGTGCAATAACTGTAAAATATTAAAATGATGAGATTTTTTTGTACTTTATATCTTTCCAATGTGACTGAAAAGTTTTTTCTGTCACATTCATAATTACTGAATACAGAATAAAGACTATTACAGAAATATTGATAAAATTAAGTGATTTGCATACTTGCATTATCTTATTGTCCTTGTTAACTTTTCTTCTGTTCCCATATGTCAAAACCGGATCCGATTAGGAACACTTCTTTCTATCAAAAAAAGAATTTTTTTCTTACTCGCTGCTTTTCTTGGTAATCTCGAAAACTCGATTTCTAAATCTTAATTGAAAACAGATATTTCTCTCTCTTTATCTACTTGACTTGATATGTCTTTAACTTTTTGCTAATATTCAAATATTCGATTTCTTCAAAGAACTTTGTCTTTTAAATAGGAATATTTTTTTCTTTCATTCAACATAACTGGGAACGGAAAGAAAAATATGAAAAGTTTTAAAAAAATCTATTGAAATAAGCTTAGTGTAATTCACGCCAAACAATAACGAAATAAGATAATTTTGAATACTTATTTTTTTAATGAAAATAAAATTCCAACTAGCTAATCAGATCTTTTATTTTTTCATTTTTGAATTGATGACATCTGATAGCAATTTGGTGTTGTTCTTCATTTCTCAAAAATATTGCTTCACCTTACATAATACATTTTTATAATTATATTACAGTTAATATTGATTTAACAGTTGCAATTTTGAGATGAATCCACTATTTAGCACACTATGTCCCAAGCACTTAAAATATCCTTTCCACATTTCTGTTTTCCATATACAGAAACATAATGCTGAGATATTCTCAATAAATCAAAATGAAATTCTGAATTATTTGACTATTCAAAATATTGAATATATATCATTTCAAATTTCATGACATTAAATTCATCATTATCAATGTAATCTCAAACTTTATTCAAAATATAGTTTTGAGAAAAATATTTCATATCATCAATATAATTGTTTTTGAATTAACATCTATTATTGCATTTACAACTTGCTGCTTGGGTATATTTGTTAAATCTATTCAACAGTTTTTCCATGAAATTGATAACACAAAATGTAATATAATAATGCTTTATAATTATTATTCCAAGCTTCTAATTAAAATTAGAAGCTTGGAATTGCATGTTAAACTTTTAAAAAAATTACTTTTTGTGAAATTTTTACATCTATATTTAATAAATGAATAAATATTCTAAATTTTAATATTTCATTTAAAATTTTTTTATTGATAGAAAGTCAAAATTAAATGATATTTTCAAAACAAACAATAACGAAATAAGATAATAAAGTAATTGTTGAACAATGTATTTTACTAATGAAAATATGATACTTATATTTCATTATTGTACCTTTAAATTCTGAAAATAATTTTTAATTACTAATTTCCTGCCAATATTGAATGATTAGATATTTTATTATTTTATTTGAACAGAAAAATAATATTTATTTGCCACGATTGCTTCGCAAACATTAAAGTTATCTCACACTTTACTTATATTGCAATATTTATAATTTCTGTAATTTTCTGCTTCGGGATATTTTATACTCTTCATTTACGATAGTGATATTTTGCGTATCTTCTCTTTAATAGAGAAATTATTATTAATATGACAAAACTGTTTTAAATCTTCGATAACCTATTGTTTTACTAATTGAACTGTTTCATATTTTTCCCCATACTAATTTTTATCTTGAACTATTCAAGCCTCTAGAAAAATTTTAAGACTTTCGTATTTTGGAAAGATAATTTTCTAAATGAGCTATATTCATTTGGATCATTAGATAAAGGCTAGTTTTTTAAGACATATTTGAGGATCAATTATTGATTTTATAACTACTTCATGAACCCTGGTTTGGACAGTAGAATTATTATATATCACTAATATGGAGAACTACTGTTTGAATTAGAAAGTTATATTTTATTCTATTGGTTTCCTTAGACTCTATTTTCCAGTTATTAATTCGCCGTCCATACATCCAATATTTTATTCGACTACAACCACTCCGGTCATTCCAATAGGTATTATATAAACAATTTTTTCTTGAATTCCAATATTTTAATCAATACAAATTTCAACTAAAATATCCTCCCTTTATTTTCCAGTTCCTCATATGCCATCGTCTCTCACACTTGATCAGAGGTGGGCAATTATTTTCTATCGCGATCCAAATAAACAATCATCTGGATGAAGCTGGTCGTATAAATATTAAAAAGTACCTAAGGGCGAATTCAATCTTACGGCGCCGTAATTAATTAATGTAATGAAGTTATTGATCATTAGGTAACCATTAATAATTAATAAATATTACTTTGACTTAAAATATGTTCTCATATGTTCAAGCAAGATTATTTTTTCCAGAAATATTCCTCTCACCATTATATGGGACAAGAATAATGGTTGCACCAATTTTTCTGCCACACGTTCTTGTCAATTTCGATAACATGTGAAGCCACTTTTGTGATACTTACACAAAGAATATATTTTTGTATAAATATTATTTTTAAAATACAGTGGAACCGTTTATGATAGTGATATTTTGCTTATCTTTTCTTTAATAGAGAAATTATTATTAATATGACAAAACTGTTTTAAATCTTCGATAACCTATTATTTTACTAATTGAACTGTTTGATATTTTTCCCCATATTAATTTTTATCTTGAACTATTCAACCCTCTAGAAAAATTTTAAGACTCGTATTTTGGAAAGATAATTTTCTAAATGAGCTATATTCATTTAGATCATTAGATAAAAGCTAGTTTTTCAAGACATATTTGAGGATCAATTATTGATTTTATAACTTCATGAACCCTGGTTTGGACAGTAGAATTATCATATGTATATCACTAATATGGAGAACAACTGTTTGAATTAGAAAGATATATTTTATTCTATTGGTTTCCTTAGACCCTTTATTTTTCAGTTATTAATTCGCCGTCGATACACCCAATAGTTTACCGACTACAACCACTCCAGTCATTCCAATAGATATAGTATAAACAATTTTTTCTTGAATTCCAATAATCCAATTATTGTGAAATTCATATATAAATTTTAACTAATATATCCTCCCTTTATTTTCCAGTATTTTATTTATCGTCCTCTCCCAGTAGATTATCCTCCTTCCACTATTCCTGTAATTCCAATATGTAAAGAAAAATAAATTTTTCTAAAATTCCAAATTATTATCAAATTTATATTTAAATTTTATCTGACATATTCTCCTTTTATTTTATAATAAAAGTTCCTTTTGTGTCGTCCTCTCACACAGCAGATTATCTACCTTTGACTACGCCTGTCACTGCAATAGGAATGATAAAATAATTATTTCTAGAATTCTAATTATTCTCAAATTTATATATAAAATTTTATCTGACAAATCCTACCTTTATTTTCCAATTCCTAGTGTGCCGTCCTGTCCCTCTGTTGCTCATACTCTTTTGAATACTGCAGAAACACCAATAGGTAAAGTAAGAAATATTTCTAGAATTCCAATTAAACTAAATTTATATGTAAAATTTTATCTGACATAACCTTTTATTTTCCACTTCATTCTGTGTCATGCTCTTATACAGTAGTTTATAAGGCTTCTATTACTTCTACCATTGCAGCAGGTATGGAAAAATAATCTTTTCTAGATTTCCAAATATTGTTAAATTTATATATATATATAAGTATATGAAATTTTATTTGACATAATCCCTTTATTTTCCAGTTCCTTCTGTAAGGTCCTTTCACTCAATAAATTATCCTCCTTCCACTAGTCCTTCACTGCAGTAGAAATGGTGAAATAATTACCGGTATTTCATGAATTCCAATTATCATCAAATTTATATATAAAATGTTATCTGATTTAAATCCTTTATTTTCCAGTTGCTTATGTGAGGTTCTCTCATCCAGTAGTTTATCCGCCTTCGATTATTCCGCCACTCCAATAGGTAGATAAAAATAATTTTTTCTTAAATTCCAATATTCCAATTATTATCAAATTTATATATAAAATTTTATCTGACATATCCTCCCCAGTGGCGGATTTAGCATTTGAGAGGCCCCAGCCTCAATTCAATTTTGAGGCCCTTCTCTAAAAATTTTGAATACCCCTACATCCTACAGTGTGAATTCTACGCGCACGTTTTTTTACTCTGATAGCCATTATACCGATTGTCCAAAAAACGTTGAGGTCTAGGGAAATAACATTGAAAATTAACCAATATAAAACTACAACTGCCTGGCTGTATTTAAAAGACTGCTGATGTTCAGATTGTATTAATTATGAAAATTAAAGTTTATTGGTACAAGAATTAGAGTTTGGTGGCTTCACTGTGAGTATGTTGGTGACTTTCTGTGAGCTCCTTCAAGCTATCTTCAAAACCAAGTTTTTTTTGCATAAAGGTACTTAATTTTGTTATATTCTGATAGATAGCGTTTTTCTGATTCCATTGATATATATTTTGTCTAGCTTTAGTGGTTTTTTTAGGAATTTAGGAATATTTTTAGATTTCCGTTAGGCTTAGCGACCGTTACTCGTTTCTTCGCGAAACTTCTTTGTCGAATGTTACAAAATATTAGATATCTAAGTACTTAATTTTGTATAAACAAATTTACAACTGAATTTGCATAGAGGTTAGGTTAGGTTAGTTTTATTACGCCGCCATATCCTCATGGGATATCGCCATTTATAGCTCCCATCACAGGCTGGCCAGCACCCATGATGGGGTTCATATCCTCATGGGATATTCTGTATCTGGCGGCGGCCATTTATAGCTCCCATCACAAACTACCCAGTACCCATGATGGGGTCAACCGGCCCATCACAGGCTGGCCAGCACCCATGATGGGGTCAACCGGATGGTTGAAATCACAGGCTGGCCAACACCCGTAATGGGGTCAACCGGATGGTTGAAGATGGAGTTTTAACAAGCCGGGCCCGGACCCGGACCCCTCCTGAAAAATTGGAGGTGTGGGCCCCGGATTTGAACCCGGATCCTCCAGGGTGGTAAGCCAAAGCTTTACCACGTGGCCATCCGGGCCGACAATTTAGTTCGAAATGTCATTATTACGAAACGACTTATTTATTTCCAATTTGAATAGATAAATTTACTATGTTCATGTTTTATTATATCATCAAAATATGGAGTAATCTCGTTTGTGTACCCGTACACTGTATAGAATATCCATTATTTTATTTTTCTTTTCGACTAGAATTTTACGAATGTGGGCCTTGAAACTGTTTCTAAAGCATTTGTAGAAACTATTTGTTTCATTAGAAACATAAAAAACAATTCGTCCTACGAATTAATAAGTTCTGACAATTTTCTTTAAAAACAAATAATTTATTAAACTGATTGATTGCTAACAACCTATCACATCAGAATGTTACAAAATATTAGATATCTAAGTAATTAATTTTGTATAAAAAAATTTACAACTGAATTTGAATAGAGAAATTTACTATGTTCATGTTTAATTATATCATCAAAATATGGAGTAAGTAATCTCGTTTGTGTACCCGTACACTGTATAGAATACCCATTATTTTATTTTTCTTTTCGACTAGAATTTTACGAATGTGGGCCTTGAAACTGTAATGTATTCTAGTTTATGTGGCGGGCTGAACAAGATGCATTCACGGGCTGGTTTTATCCATCCCTGCTGTGTATCAATAAATGAAATATTATATAAACATTGAAATGTTAGACCGTTTTTCTCTTCTATTCAAGACACATTAAATATTAAACTTGATATTTCGGCTTATTTTAATAATGATTATTATAATATTATTTACCAAAAAAATAATGCAATTTATTTTTATTTTTAATGTTTATATATAATGTACCAAGAAAACAATTTCCATGCCTAATAGTTCACCGTTACGTAAATTTTATTAGGCTGAGAACAATCATGATTATTAATAATTTTCTATATATTTTTTTTTTTTTTTGTTATATATTTTTCTATCCTCGAGTTAATAAAATTTCTCTTATAAGAATATACAAAATTATATAAAATAAAAACATTAAACTGTTTACATATTTATGTATTTATGTTTCGATATTAATTGAAAATTTCTCTGTATTATTAATTGTTTAGTAAAGTCTTTAAGCACTTTTATAATTTAACAATTTAGATCAGAAACTGTTGTTGCTTATAAGGATACACTCAGGAAATTATTTTCCGTTCAAATTATTCCAAATGCAAGTATTGCCAACCAATTCAGTTTAAATAGAATTCTCCGAGTACCTTTTAAATCAAATTTGGAAAAATTATTGTACAAGTCAAACCATATAGAGAAATTATATTTGATCATAATTCATTTTCGTTTTGTAATCCGATTTATTTGGATTCCAAAGTGCCACTTTATAAGATTACATTTGATTTAAATGCCAAGAACTATCTCAATTTTAAACTATTTATTATTTGATTTCTGTATTTTTACTATACAGAAATCAAATAACTTTTGCGAAATATGCATCCAAAATTTAAAAAATAGAAAGTAGAAAATTTACATAAAAATAATACAACATATTTAAACAGTATGGTTTAATGTTATTATCTGAAAGCGCTAATCCCTGTAATTGTTTGATTCCTGTAAAGTATTTCAGAAATTTTACTGATTTGATAAAATAGAGCCATACACTTATTATATGGTATTTGAACATAAATACTTGTTATTTTTGTAATAGTACACAATTAAGAAATTATTTTCCATTAAAGTTATTGCAGATACTTCATTAGAAAGAATTTTAGTTGAAACCGAATGCTTTTAGTTCGTATTAATAAAATTTTGGAAAAATGTTTACTGATCAAACGATATAGAGAAATTACATTTGATCTTATTTATCGTTTTGTAATTTGATTTGTTTTCGATTCCAAAGTCTGCTTCAGAAGATTAGATTTCATTGTTTGAAGTGCTCTGCTCATAGCAAGATCTAAGTTGGAACAATTAACAGATTTTAAGTTCAAGAAATTTTGGAAATTAAAGAAAATAATAATTAATTCAAAATGAGAAGAGAAACTCTATTCGTAAGAGATGGCCGGCAGATTAATCCATCATTTAATGTTGATTGTTCACTGGGACCTATAATTTCAGCAGGAAAAGTAATTGGATTGGAACCATTTTTGTCATGCAGTTGCCATCATAAGAGGAAAAATGTCTGGTTTTCTCGATATGAAAATATAGTAGAAATTTTCGTGTGGTTAATAATTGTTCACTGCATCATAATTTCAATTGATCACCGTATGTTATGTAGATCTCTACATTCCGCTTCTTCAGATAGCAAACTATTCCATATAGCCCTTCGATTGATGTACTCTTCCTTCTTTTCTATTTTATTTAGTCTCCTTAAAAGAAGAAAATTTAAATGGGTAGCAAATAAGAGCGGATATGATGGTGAAATGAAAATTTTCCATCAACTTCAGTTCTATTCTCTGTATATTCTTATTTTATATTTTTTAACAAATATCTATTTTTTATTTCATACAGATTTAGTATATTATCCAAAAATTGAAAGTAAGAGTAAATCGGTTTTGGTTTCGATTCCATGCTGCATGTTTTACATCACATGGAACATAATTTCTTCTGGGGAAGGTTGTTTGATCTTTACACTAGGTGTACTTTGTTTTGGGTTAATTCTGCATCGGTTGAAGTATCTGCAGAATAAAATAGATTATATAGAAAAAAATGCAATGAATCTAAGATTAGAAGTACATGACATAATTGAGAGACACACAGAATTATGGGAAATATTTCAGCAAGTTAACCAGTTATGGGGCGATGTAATAGCTGTTCTTTACTTTCTCATAACTCATGTAATTGGTTTGTTTTTATATTTATACGTGTTTAGTGAAGGGAAGGATATCGAAAAATCGTCTTCAACAGTCACATTTGGTTATACTTTTATTTTAATTGCATCAATTTGCATCATTAGTTCTGTTCTCATTTCAAAAATTACTTCATCGGTAAGTATAAAGATTTGCTTCTATTTTAACTTATTAATTTCATTTTACAGATATAACTGATTTCATAGATTAAAATTTAGTATCAGTTCACCTCAAATAAATCATGCTAGCACATAGCCAAAATATTACTAAAGTTTTTGCACTTTTATCAAAAGACAATTAAAATATTTGGTTTATGTATTTTATTAATATTTGAAAAAGTTATTAATAAACAATTTTAACAATATATCAGGAGAAAATTCAGTTTAATATCTCCAGAAAGATCGAAATAAATTCGATAGTTTATTGGAAAATGCCCTGAAGGGGCAGGAAAAAAGGTGAATATACTTGTTCTCAAACATCGAAAAAAGTGTACAAGCATCAATACGAAACGTACAAGACTCAAAATCAATTTTTAAAGCTCAAGTATACTTTAACCTCCGAACTTGGAAAAATCTCTTCACCAAAAAAATATTCCGCAGTTGAACAAGTAAAACGTTATAGAGTTAGTAAGCAACAAGGGGTTTAGGTTTGTAAGGGATGCTTCAAATTATGCTTTTTTTTTGGTAAAGAGATTTTTTTCCAAGTTCAGAGGTTAAAGTATACTTCAGCTTTAAAAAATTCTTTTAAATTTTGTACGTTTCGTATTGATGCTTGTACACTTCTTTTCGATGCTTATATACTTATTTGCGATGTTTGAGACATCAAGTATAATCGCCATTTTTTTCTGCCCTTTCAGGGCATTTTCCAATAAACTAATCCATTACATTTTGTTAGGCCAATATTTTTTATTAAATAAACTTTACAATATGTCGGATTACTGTAAGTATAAACTAACTTGCCTGTTTTAGCAAATTCGTGTTCACGTGGCCGAAAACCCTTGATTCCACGTTTTCTCAGTTCATCTAATAAATTTTCTGCTAGATTACTTAAAAACGAAAAAGCAAACAATTTGTCCTCAGGCGGAGTTGAACGGCCTGCCGCCTTACTTCATGAGGTTGTAGAAACTTCGATGCTTTGAAAATTTTCGTCGATTTTAACATTGAATAAAATCCGTTCTAAACAAGATTTTTCAAGACAGAAAAAAGGTCTACCGAGATTTTCAGTCGCACAACAATGTCGGAAAATTTCAGCAATTTTACGAAAAAATTGAAGATAGTATAAGTTGTCTAACATGTGAGAATTCGACATCTATTTTTCATTACAGTACCCTTACTGTACGATGTAGTTCGACGTGTTATATATGAAATTGTTTGCCTCATTAAGAAGAATCGAACGGTACCATCCACTTTTAAATCAGATCAATATTAAATCCAAAAATCAGCAAAATCCGTTTATGGCAAAAGTACAATTACAATATGGCTTAGGTCGACTTATTATACAGCACAATGTTCGCCTCACTAAAGGCTGGGTCTTACAGGCATAAAACGCGATGTAAATACGTCGGCGTATCGACGGTGATGATGTCACTTCCTGTATATTGCTAGACGCTGCGTCGTTACGCTGGAGATGACTTTTCTTCAACTTTATGCGCTGCGCCAAGATTATGTTGGCCATTCGTCCAATCAGAAGAGAGATTGTTTTATTTCGTAATTCAATGTGACGAGTAGAGAAGATGCTTACACGCGTTCAATAATGAAGAATTTCTGGAAGAAATGAGAAAATATCGATTCCTTTACGATAAAAAAGTGTCCGATGATGATGCTTACACGCGTTCAATAATGAAGCATTTCTGGAAGAAATGAGAAAATATCGATTCCTTTAGTATAAAAATGTCCGGAATATATAAATAAAACAGTTCTTGAGTTTCGCTATCCATGTTGAATCAGCTAAATTCAAATGATCACAGTAATCATGATAATGAGCTATCCATGTTGAATCAGCTAACTTCAAATGATATCACAGTAATTAGCCAATAGCTAAACGATATTTATTTACGTCGCGTCGTAATACGCTTTCGATCTGAAAATCAGTACGCTCGATGTTTCGTGCGTTTATTTTCGTCGTGTTTTACGCCTGTGAGACCCAGCCTTAAGACGAATCGACTGGTAGTTGTACGCTTTCGATCTGAACATCAGTACGCTCGATGTTTCGTCAGTTTATTTTCGTCGTGTTTTACGCCTGTGAGACCCAGCCTTAAGACGAATCGACTGCTACCATCCACGTCGAAATCCGGGCAATATTGACCGACTTATTAAGTTCCGAATGTGCTGTTTATAAAATTTTGCGATTTTTGGCACTTTGCGAAACCCTACTGTGGTTTCGTGATGCCAAATTGTTTGGACAGTTCTAGACTCACCCCAACGATCATTTAAAAAAAAATCAAATAAATCGGCTGAGTAGTTTCTGAGAAACACTACCGTAGCACCCCCTAATGTTAAATGAATGTGCCAAGTACAGTATATTCTACGATAGCGCTAAAGCGGTACGTCTGATACAACTACAAATAATTCCAATGTTGACTGAATTGCGACATTTAATATTTTCAGTGAATAAAAAATAAAGAAATGGTGTTTCTTATAAAGCGATTTTATTCAGAATATTACTGTTAAAGCAATAACGAAATAAAATTAATACTGTTTCAGAATTAACTGAAAATTTATACTGTACTGGACATATTTTCTCTAATAAATTTTTTATCTTTCCATATTTTTTTTAAATAATATCTTCTTTCTTTTTAAGAATATAGTGCTGAAAATTTTAATAAAATTTCGGTTATTTTCATGAAATCAATTCCGAAATGTTAAGATTCCGAATTTTCTACACTCCTACTCTCCTCTTAAAATTCCGGAATTGATTCCAAATCCCCCAAGTGACAAATCTTCAGGAGCCTACATGTTGATCATATTTCTTTTACTGCAAATGTCAATTATTAACTGATTCATTGTTTCATATCTCTCCTTCAGATTTGGCAGAATAATATTTGTTCTGCCTTAATATTTTAACTAATCCAAACATTTTGTATTTAAAGCTTTACAGCGATTTCATATCGATTGGCAAAATTTCCTCAGCCAACATTAGATTAACTGATAAACTGAAGGTAAAATTTTTATATTTTCCAATATTTTTTTAATAAAAACTTTATAAATGACATTGTTTCGAAATATTTATTTTCAGATATTAAATTTCATGAAAAGATTTGGAGGGTCACCTCTTGGAATTTCCATTGGAGATTTTTTCTTTTTGGAACAAGATTTTCCTATTAAAGTGAGTTACTTCATTTTTTCTTACCGATATTAGATATACAAAAGTAAATTATTTTATTTTAAATCAGAACCATGTTTTTTTTTTTTGCAATTTCCTTATTAGGAAAATGAAATATGCAATATTTAATTATTAATTAATAATTAAATAATATTGAAATCCTTGATTTTGGATATTCGTGAGACTGAAATATTTTTGCTATATATATAATAAAAATAAAATAGAAAAAATTATACTTGTCAGATCAATAATTTTGTGTGTATTTGAATCATTTTCTTTTCATTACGCATCCATTTATTCAAATTAAACAGTAATCAGCATCTTCTACTTCCATTAAAAATTATGAAAAATAACTTATACTGTAATTAAAAAATTGCTACCTGTGCCTGTGCAATAATTGTAATCTGCTTTCCATCGATAGCACGCAAACAGTGTAGGAAGTTAGTTCTTGTTCCAGATTTTTCATTATTCCTGTCCAGTTATCATCGATCATCATTGGTACAATATTCTGAACATATTTCTTTTCATACTGTCTCGCAAGTAACTTTAATTAAGAATTTCTGTAACTGCTGATCGATCAATAAGAAATTCGAAGTGCAGAGATTGGAAATAACAAGCAAAACCCGGATATCTGGAAATATTACATAAATTGCAACTTGCATAATTTAAATTAGACAACATTAAAAATAATAATAATAAAATTTTATTATTAAAAAGGCATTCTTTCTGCTTGTAGGGAAAGACATTCAAAAACGATAGAAATCATTAAAGGATTCGTTTTCGAGAACTTTTAAAGGATCACAATGAAAATAGTAGTGCTACAAGCGAAACAAAGCGGTACGTTTATTATAAACAGATGAATTTTTTTCATACTCTACAGTCGAAATTATAAGATTTGTATCATAGATGCTCAATAAATAAGATGTTATTATTTTATAGCACATTTTGGAATACGGATAATGCTAAGCTACCGAAAAGTGTTAGATCAACTGTGATAGATGAAAGATAGCGATGTGCAGCACACTTTAAATAGCGTGAATGCTGTTAAAAGAATTATCTAAAACTATAAATATTTCAAATGATAATGATCCAGATAACATTTTTTTTTTTATCACTATTGCCAGATTGTAAAAAATTGCAACTGTCCGATAAATTAGACATAAAAATATAAGATTTTAATATTTGCATAAATTGTAACTGTTACGTTAGCATCACAGAAAGGCAATTTCCCAGAACTCATAAGTATGTCCCTTCAATCCTCGGCTAATTCTATAGATTCTGCGAAGTCAGAAGAATCATTATCGATTTTTTTTCCTGATATAAATACTATTCGCTCTTATTATGATTATTTTATACCTTTTAGATCAATTGTGTATTAATTTTAATATGTTCATGAATTAACCATAACTCGTTTTTTTCCTGATATAAATACTATTCGCTTTTATTATGATTATTTTATATCTTTTAGATCAATTGTGTATTAATTTTAATATGTTCATGAATTAACCATAACTCGTTTTATTATTATGTTTAATTTTAATAATAAAATTATGAAGATGGAAAATTTTGTAAATTTTTTCTTGGAATATAAGAAATGATAGAAAAAAAAAAATCTAGAAAATAAAGCAATTCATTCAATTAAAAATAATAGAATTTTAAGAATTGCATTTTATATTTTGCGTGAACAACTCAGAGAAAATAAAAATTTTTTTAAAACTATTTTCGAATGTCAAAAGAGATTGATAAACTTTTATTAGATCTGAAGGCACAGTATTAAGAAAGGAATTGACAAATTTGTTTGAATAAATGTTAATAATAATACTCAAGTAAGTAGAAAATATTTTTTATCACGTTTTACAGGAATAAAACATTAATTTAATTATATCTTATTTATTTCTTTTAAATATTATTAATTACTATTCAAAGGATTATAAAATGCTATAGAATTTGTCTGCCTGTCTCGTTTCTGAATTTCACCGATAAATAATTTAGTATCAGTTAAATCAAGTGATAAAAAATAGCGCAGGAGAGCATATGTTGACAATCTGTGCTCTTATTAGTGACAGCCGGAATAGGCACATGGCTTGTGCGTTGTCAAACTGCAACAGAAAACATTCGTTTGCATAAATATTTGCTTCAATACATCTACAAAATGGTTTTTCGTGATGAATTTTGAAGAACTATATATATATATATATACTGTATAATATAAGACTGGTTCTTTAAAACGGAACAAAAAATTCTGATTGTCGTATGTGCATAAAACAGAGAATTGCTTTCAATGCCTTTAGGGAATGCACGACAAATATTCGTGACACGATACACGGCAGAAAACGGATGCATAAAAGCAGATTATCACAACAATTTTTTTTTTCTTCATGCTACATTTAACGCCTCCTCTGGCTGTAATTTAAGAAACGGATGTAAGAAAATTTGGTGGTTCTGGAATGAACTCGCCGCTCAGTAGTCTCCACAGATTGTAAAAATTAGTAAAGATCGATGAATATATCATGAAACCTTTCCATTATTCGATTTTTACCTCTTCGAAAGTGAAAAATGACTTTAACTTCATTTTCGACAGACTTAATCCTTAGCTAAGTATCAAAAATGTATTTAAAATTTATTCAAATCCGATAATAATTTATACGAGTAGATCTATTTTGCTTATAAGCAGACAGTAAGACATATCGTACTTGTGATGTGACAGCGATCATTTTCAAAATGTTTGCTTTCTCTGGAAGACCCAATGAGATTTTCCTATTTTGCGGTTTCCATTATTTAGCAACATTATACGAAAATCCACATTTAATATACATTTGTACTATCGACGACTCTAGTAAAAAAAAAACTACCGATTTAATTAAAACTTTAAATGATATATATGATACATAAATGAGATCTAGATTATAAATTTTATATCACATCTTAGGATATTAAACATTTAGAGACACTTGATTGGCATAATTGAATATATTAACTACTGTAGCAACTATATCTAGCCTATATACTGTACATAAATTCCCAATGAAGTACATATCCTTCCAAATTTCTTTACGAGAGAGAGAGAGAGAGATCTGAAATTTCAGATGGTTTAGAGAAGAAATCCATAAAAATATGAAAAAGCTTAAATTCTGAAAATGGTACAATTGCATAAGTGATACCGATCGATAGGGGGTCGAGACATGCAAAATATTTCTAACGAACTAGGGGTCAAAGGTCAAAGGTTAACGAGATATAGAGGTTGAAAGTTTTGCAGTGCATAGGATTTGACACTGCTTCGCCTCGCTACAGTATGCAGCACGATGCGTCCTGTTCCCGTGCTCTACTACCTATGCTACCTAGACGCGTGTATATCTCGTTAACCTTTGACATTTGACCCCTAGTTCATTAAGGATATTTTACGTATCTTGACCCCCCTATCAATCGGTACCATTTTTGCAATGTATGCAATTTATTGTACTCTGAAAATTTCATCACTAAGGAGGTTGAAGATCAAAATTAAGGATTATTGTACATATTTTAAAATTTTAATTTAAGATATTGAAAGCCAATGTATAGTTCATGAGACTTTTGCATTGTTGGACTTTCATAACACATTTGCGATTTATATTAAATCGAAATTAAATACATGTTGCCAGATAGTTTACATCAGATTTTTTTAAATTATATATTATGTCAAAAATGAGATATTTTTCTGTTTATTTTTTAAAATATTTTTCTATGCGGGTTTTTAATTAAATTAATGAAGTCTTCAATGGATGAAAATAAAATCACTTAGATCACAAAAGAGTAAAAATTACTGAAAAAGAATCGTTGAACTACAAGATATGCGTAATATGAATTTGTGATCATGATTAATGATAAAAAACAATTGAAATAAATTATGCAGTCGAAATATTTTATTGTTTCTTTGATGCCAGAGCGTATTTAGCCCGAAATTTTACAAATTCCACGATTAACATTTTATCATTTGAATAACTGTGTTAACAAAATTGCAATATATTCATGATTACACGGCTACGAAAAATATTCTATATTAGACTTTACATAAATTTTCTGATATGAATTATGAAATTTTATAATAATCAAGGTCATAAATAACCATTTAGTATGAATGATTTTTAATATTAAAGAATTTTAAAATAAAACTTATTTAAAGTTTTGCACATTCGTAAACTTTGTTTTGCCATTGATATATAAAATACCAGACAATGACTAATCTATATAAGCCAATATCCTAACTCTAAGGGTGCTCTAAGACATAACACAAAATATGCAATTGTTAAAGAAATGATAGAAATGTAAAATAATAACAATTTAGTAATTTCTTTATAAAAATTTTCTTAAAAAAGTTTACTCGAAAAAACTACACGCCCAGGCCCTAGAAAGTTAGATCGCTCTCTGATACTAGAGTAGAGTTTTTCGTAATATAAAATAACGTTGTCTATCTTTTGATTTTATTAGTTTCTTTTACATGTAATTAAAAATTTGCCTTTTCTGAAAATAAAAAACCGAAAAGTGGCATCATTTCTGTTTTTAATTAAAGACTACGAAGGGAATGCAGCTTAAAACCTTGCTTTTTACATACAGAAGACAGCGAGATTTTAAGCCTCTAATAAATTTTGAACGAATTACTTTAGTATATTTTGGTAGTGATGTTATCACATTAAAGATAAAGTCGACGCCACACCATTTAACTCTCTAATTTCAACTATTTAAAAATGGCGGACATTTAAAGTTCTGAAAAACGCTATTAAATATATCATGAACTATTTATTGGATTTCTATGACATTTAGTATGAAGATAAATCTTCGAAAATGATCTGGACGGCATAGCAATTAAATTTTTTTTTTCTTCAACTGCAAACGCGTAGCATCTTCATGGGTTGTCCGCAGGAGTCGGCCTGCGGACCGGGTTTTTGGAACCTACTTATGAATACTATTTTTGACATAACGTTGCCGCAGGGGTGTAATATTGTCTGTTTTGCTGACGACTGCTTGGTGACCATTAAGGATAACGACTTTGGGTCTCTCGAAAGAAAGCGGAATTTAGTCCTATCATTAATTATAAATTGATGAGCATTCTACTCATAGAGGAGAGGAGAAAAAGTTGAAGTTTAATCCGAATAAGACTAATCTCATATTAGTTTCGCGAAGATTTCTCCGTAATAATTTTGTTCTGTTTGATTTAATTTTCTAAAATTTGGCACTTCCCATAATATAGCGATCTTGACCAGGCGCTTCCCGCCTGGCTCATGTAGTATTCTGAGACTTTAGCCAAAGCTTTTCCCCTGCTCCACCTACGAGGGTATAGCAATCTTGACCAGGCGATTTTTCAACAAAAATCTATCTTGGGAACCACATGTTCGGTACGTCCTCGGCAAAACAGAGGCTTTACTAAACAAACTCAAAATGGTTGCTACACTACATTGGGGCCTAAACTCAAACATAAGTGAATCTATTTATGAGGGAGTGGTGGTTGTACCTCAGCTGGCTTAGGCTTGCCCAATTTGGGGAGACTCTCTGTATAAAGTTAAAATTATGGAACTTCTTTTGAAATTTCAGCGTCGTATTTGTATTAAGATTATTAAGGGCTATCGGACTATATCTAGGAACTCAGCCATTCTGTTGTCGGGTAAGATGCCACTAGATCTTCTCTTAAGGGAAAAATGTCAGTTGTACTTTACACTTACTTCTGGTAAGTTAGAAATTGATGGGAAAGACTTTCAGGTGGAGGTTCCGTCTGACTTCCTATCACGCCCCCATCCATCTTATCATAATGTCGATTACATAATATCTTACATGGAAAGCAACAAGTGTTACATTTATACAGACGGTTCCAAATCAAATGACGGGGTGGGGTCGGCCTTTTGTGTTATCCAAGGTAGGGAGGTTTTACAGTGTTCGGATTTTAAAGTTAATCCTAACTGTACTATAGTCCAGGCAGAATTACTTGCAATCTTAGAGGCTTTGAAATTTATAGAGGCAGAAAACTTGCATAATGTGATTATATTTACGGATTCAACTGTTGTTTTGAACTATATTCGACATCTAAAAGTTAAAACTAAACTAGCTTTTAGCGTATTCAAACGAAAGGGTCCCTTTACGCGACACGTGTTTGTTGGGTAAAGGGGCACTCTGCCTGCCTCGGGAAACGAGCTGGCCGGCACATTGGCACAGGCAGCATATTTAAACAAACACTTCTCTTACAATACCCTTCCTGTTGCATATCTTAAAGGCTTTCTCCGCGAGCAGTCAAGAGCCAGCTGGTCAAGTAGATGGGAAACAGATAATAAATGTTAATTTACATGACAACATTTTTTACAAAAGTCTGCCAAATTCTTTGTGATTCTAATATGATTAAAATGCTGTCAATATTTATGAAGCATTTTTATTGCATTATTTCAGTTTTCCACTTATATTATTAAATGCAATTTTAAACTGCAATTGATATTTATAAATCAATATTTCTCTTTTAAATAGATTAATGTATGAAGGAAATATTATATTTCTTTAGGTATATTTATAACAGAATTTATATGTAGCATAAAATTTCTGAGGTTTGTATTAAATGCAATGTTATTTTTTATTGATAAATAAATAATACTGCATCAATATTATTTATTTATCGATAAAATAAATAATATTGCATACTTTGCTAATGATGCATTAAAAAATACAACTATATAGTATCTTTTACTGCATCACACGCAAAGCATTCTTGGCAGTGCCCAGGCATAGTTTGAAATCATATACAGTATATATTAGGAAAAATTTGGGTTTGATTATTTGCATGTTTTTTACTGCATCACACACAAAGCGTTCTTGGCAGTGCCCAGGTATAGTTTGAAATCATATACAGTATATATTAGGAAAAATTTGGGTTTGATTATTTGCATGTTGATTTCTTGCAGTCTCAGTCCTTCAATATAATTCTTAATTTCCAGAAGATTCAAAAACTTATGAGTATATATAGTCCCATTCTTCAATTTGAAAAGATTTGCAGGAACACTGAAATTCATAATACTGTGATATTATGTACTATATTTACAAAAAAGTAATCATTTTATAAATCTTCACTGTAATGTCCCCAGGAAAAAATTTTTTTAACTGAAATTATTTCATACATTGATTTTGTTTGTTATCTCAAATCTCATGTTTATTGAAATATCATCATCAGATTAATTTAATTATAAATGGTATAAATTTTTTCTTCTTTCCAAATTATTAAAAATTACAAAATTGATTTTTGTAAACTCCAGAGTTCAAAACTAACTCAAAAATTACTTGTCTTTATGAATATATTACAAATATTTTTACAATTACTATTATGTTATGTTAAAACTTCTTTCAATAAGTAATTACTACACATATTCAAGAATCATAACTGAATCTCAACATTTCAATATACTGTATAACTTAAAAAGATTATATGAATTACCTTGAAAAAATTTTTGAAATGACATCAAAGTAATTGCAAAAGTAATTTGTAATACATTCATAAAAATAGTATAATATACAAAATAATTTCTTATTACGTATATTATAATCAAAATATGAAATAATGTATTTAATAATAATTATTTTTTGCATGTAAATACATGTTCAGAATAAGAAAATGCACCTATATAACTCTTAAGCAATATAGTTACCACAAGTAAAAAAGATGAATCTAAAAAATACAAAAAATTAAGAAATTTAAACAAAAATTATTTTTTTGATAGTAAAAAAATTTGTTGGGGTTTGAATCCAAATTAATCACTTGTAATCATTTATGTTGCCATGTAGCTATTCAAACATTAAAATTTTTATGGAATTATGTCAAAAATCACAAAATTTAAAAAAACTTTATTTAAAAATTTGAATGTCTACACCAGCAATGTGCAGACTGCAGCCCTCTCTTGATTTGTTTGTGGCCTGCCTCACTGTTATTTTAACAAGTCACACAATCAACGAATTATTATTTGTAGTTTTGAACAGTGCATTTTCAAATAATATTTTTTTGATATGAAATTATTTTTACAGTAGTTTAATAATAATGTTTTTAAACAATAAGGAAATAATAATAATCATATTTGTAATAATAAACATTTTTTTATTTTTACTGTATTTATGCGTGAGAAACAGGTAATTTTAAAAACTGTGCACGCGCATAAGGTGGCACTGCTGCTTAACTAATGAAAATTTAGAATCAATCTTCCGTTTGGCTACTACAAATGTTGAACCTAACATAAAAAAAAAAACTGAAATCAATGCAATACCATGCATCCACTTAAAATTCTTTGTTTACTTTTGATTATGTTGTTTAATAATAATGTTTTTAAACAATAAGGAAATAATAATAATCATATTTGTAATAATAAACATTTTTTTATTTTTACTGTATTTGCGTGAGAAACAGGTAATTTTAAAAACTGTGCATGCGCATAAGGTGGCACTGCTGCTTAACTAATGAAAATTTAGAATCAATCTTCCGTTTGGCTACTACAAATGTTGAACCTAACATAAAAAAAAAAAACTCAAATCAATGCAATACCATGCATCCACTTAAAATTCTTTGTTTACTTTTGATTATGTTGCTTTGTAATATATAATATGATATGACAGATAACTTTTGTGGTTTTTTTGATGGCCCTCCTATAAGCTCCAGTGAATCTATGAAGCCCTTGGTCTTAACAAGTCTGTGCATTCCTGGTCTAAACCTAAGATTTTTTCAGATGAATCAACACATGGGTTACCACCATTCTACAAAATTTCATCCAAATTGGTGAATCATAGTTGACTGAGTCCCTTTATTAACCCTTTGCGCTCCTGAAAAATATTTTTTTTATTGGTCTACCGCTATAGCGCGGCAGTTGACTGAGTCCCTTTGTTAATTCTTCCTATTAAATAACAATGTTTAATGGCAGTTAACATAAAGTTATTTTACTGGTGAAAGAATTTTTTCAATGTTTGTTATAATCTAATTAAAACTAAAGTTTTGAAAGCCTAATGACCAATCTATTTTTCAGATATTTATTTAAAATTAAATCATCATATTCTATTTATTTTAATACTAAAATAATGTTGTATTTTACTTTTATTAACTTTTTATTGTATTTATTGTAAATGCATATATTTTAATGTTTTTAATGTACAAAGCAATGTGATTCCCAGACTCCAATAAAAATTTAATCTGAAAGGATACAAATATAAAACAATAACATCTAAACAGAAAACTAATTTTAAATTAAGTCTTTTCGTTGCTAAGAGTAATATGTACAAATTTCTTGGCAATTGAAAAAAAAAAAAAAAAAAAAACAAAAAAAAAAAAAAAAAAAAAAAAAAAAAAAAAAAAAAGCAAACTGAAGATACATAGACATATATATGTTTGAGTACTTTTTTTTTTATTATGTCAGAAATCACACACACAGTCAAAATACAGTTTATTTTCTACCATATTTAAAAAACCAATACAATATATATATATACATATATGTTTGAGTACTTTTTTTTTATTATGTCAGAAATCACACACACACAGTCAAAACACAGTTTATTTTCTACCATATTTAAAAAACCAATACAATATATATATATATATACAGTGCAATTCAATGCAATTCAATTGAAAAATTGCTGGGTAATAAAATCAACATCACCGCTTATAAAAATCATTCATTGCAGGTACAAAAAAAACGTGCAGCACATTTAAAGAAAGACACCTCTTACAATACCCTTCCTGATACATATGTTAAAGACTTTCTCCTCGAGCAGTCAAAAGCCAGATGATCAAGTAGATGGGAAACAGATAATAAAGGCGAAATTACTCATAAGTTTTTTCCAAATCTTAATTGCCGGTTAAATATACACCTTGGGATTTTTCATCGTGGGTTAACAGCGTTTTTAACTCAGCATGGGAAATTAAATTTCTATTTGAATAGATTCAAAATTCTTTCCTATTCGCGATGTAACTGTAATTGTGGGGATGATGATACCGTGGAACACATTGTCTATGACTGTAGCTTCTTTGATTCATGGCGGAGAAAGCTGATAAGACATTTCCACGAACAACTCATATCCTGGCCAGTCCCATTACATCTGCTTTTTAAAGATCAACACACAGCTAATCTCACTAAAACATGCTTCATTGAATCCTCAATAAAATACGGTCCAGTGAACAGCATCATTTAGAACTTCCTTCTTTTACATAAACAAATACACGTTTCTTGGGTTTGGGAGTTGGTTGTTTCTATCTACTTATTTCCGGCATTGATTCTTCTTCCCGTGGGTAAACTGTACCTATGGTTTGAACTTTTCCACTCGTTCTCCACTGCTATAGCCATAGCAGTCAGGATTATATATGATTGGTACTGGTTGTTTCTAAATTGTCTTTTCCTTCTATCTCAACTCTCAGACCCTCCTATTACCCATAATGTCCACCCTTCTCTTACAGTACCCATAATGCCCACCCTTCTCTTACAATTCACATATTTTGTTTATTCTCTCAGACCCTCCTATTGCCCATAATGTCCACCCTTCTCTTACAATTCGCATATTTTGTTTATTGGTCTTTCGGTAAGGATATGTTGAACAATTTGTGATTTTCTATTAAGTTGTGAAGTATAATAGACAGTTGGTAATATTACAGTTGGTAATATTATGTTCAGCACAGTTTTCCTGATTCTTTTGGTTTTGAGGAATATTATTGGAATTTTTGTTAAGATTAGTTTTGATGTATCCGTAACACCTGTGACGCTGTTATTAGTCCTTCTCTGATTTCCTCTTGTTAGGTAAAAAAAATGCAAGTGGTTGACATTAGATAAGAAACTTGGTTCTTCCAATAGGTTTCTGTGTTTCTTTTTGAGGGTCAATTAGTCAGGCTTGAAAATACTCGAAAATTTGCATGTGAAATCATTTCCATGTTTGGAAGTACTTATCGGTGCAAGCAGTTATTTACACTTTCCTTTCATAAGTTTCCTATCAGATCAAGAATTAACGACGCTCACCTTGAATCAATTTTGAAAGTAATCACTGCGAGCAATATTTCTCCCGAAGTAGGAAAGATAATAGCAGAGAAGAGATGCGAAGTGTCAGGAAGAAAACATTAAATTGTCCTTGTCCTTTTTTATTTCTGTATTTTTCGAAATAAATTTATGTTTCTATGAATATTGAAGTTTTTTTGTGGCCCACCTAAACTCAAACCTTTTTATTTTGGCCCATGTTAGCCTTTAAGTTTGACACCCTTGTTGAAGATGGATTAATGTCAAAAACCACATTTTGCAACAGTTTTTATAAAATCATTATTCTGGCTCTATCTATGCTCTTTTTTTATCAAAACAGAATCTGCTTATCTGAATATTTTGCTACATAATAAATTAAGAAAACAATTTTAATTTTTACTTCATTATTTTATTTTTAAATGTAATATTTAATCTTAGTTTTTATTTAGTTCAACTCTATAATTCCAATATCTGAAATTTTAAGATTTCAAAATGATTTATTAACAAGTTTAATAATAATTAATGTATATAAAAAAAATATTAACTTTAAATAAGTTACTATTTAATTAAACATTTGCACTATAGAATTTAAAATTTTCTGTTTATATTGAGCAATCACATAAAGTATCTCAAATAAATATACTTAACTTTTATCTCATTTAAAATATTTTTTTAATTATTGATTTACACCAGATTTTTAAATTGATTTTTCAGATTATTATTTCAAAAATTCAAATAATATTTATATAGTGACTGAAAAAATATTTTCACTAATTTAAAATTTGATTAAGAAACTTCCATTTTATAATAACTTATTAGTAGTCACTAAATAGAATGTTTCTGCATCTCATTTTTGATGAGTTTTGGTGACAAAAAATTTTTTGCTGTGTAGATAGTTTATTTGAAAATAGTTGGTTTTTCATTTGCATTAAGTTACTGAACTTTGAAGTAGCTTAAGTTCAGGGTAATTTTGAAGTGTTTCAGGTTCCAAAACTTATCAAATTAACAATAAGGAATATTTATTTAATGAATTTAGACTACACAAACTTGCTTACAGCCTTATCAACTGAATAAAAACAAGCTTTAGCACAAAGACAAAAATTTTTTAAAACATGAAAGATGTTTTCAACTGATGATGTCTGATAATTTCAATCACAAAAGTATTTCTCAAATAATATAATAAAATTTGTCTACCTCTACAGTTCAGTCTGAATTCCAAATGAACAAAAATAAACTGACAATAAAGTCCAAGTTTCTCATACAAAAATAAAAATTTCTAAATCAACTGTTAAAATTACAAAATAAATTTTTTATTGTATTATCTGAATTTTGAATTGATATCCTGAAAATTAAATTTAAATATGGTATAAATCAATATTAAATAAAGATTATTAGAAATATTATGTCAGATAAAGGTTGAATAAATTTATTTGAAATTTATTATATATAACTTTTATGACAATTTTAAGTTAAATAAAACATATCAATTTAAAGGATTCCAAATAACTAAACATCTTAGAATAAACAGACATTTTAGTAAATTCTTGAAATCCACGAAGTGAACACATAACAGCAAGTAACTGTACTTTTGTATATTTTCTAACTTCTGGACAAGATTCCAAATGAAGAAAAAACTCAAAGATTTTAGTTTCTAAATAATTCCATGTTGGTATTTGTAAAACTTTTGGCAAAACAGCAGGTAAGACAGAAAGTAATGATTGCTTATTTCCATAAAAATTTATTATATATGTAACTTCAATTCCCAAATAACTTAATATAGACAATGCAAAGATATCAAGTAGAAAATCAACTTGATTGTATGTACAAGAATATCTTATTTTTGACATAATCTGATTCATAATTTCCATAAGCCAATCAGCTGCCATTTTTTGTTTTGATATATTTTCTTTAATATCAATATTTTGTTGAATGAAAAAATTAAACAATTCCTCAATAATTCTATATCTTATTTCATCATTTGAATCTAAAACTGCTTCAACACAAAAATGTAAATTTGCAAGTGTAAGCTTTTGTTTACTTATTAGTTCACAACATAAAATAGTTGCTGGAAAGGCATTCAATTTTTTTATTATATTTTCCAGTGATTCAGAAGAAAAATATGAAAGACAACTGCATAAAATGCTTGTCAGTTGCAAAGACTGAAATATGTCAATATGCCTTTCAAAAGAATTAATGATTGTATTAGTAATCACACTTTTTAAAGTTTCATTAACATTTTCATTCAAATTTTTTGAAAGTGCTTCTGACATTGCATTAAGAGTCATAACTCCTTCATCGATTAATTGTTCTTCTGTTGAAAAAATTGGGATGATGACAGATGATAAAAACAAATTCAATTTTGTAGCGGGCAAACATTTCAACAAAACAGAAAGTGAACCTATCAAAAACTGTTGACATTTTATTGGTAGCATAGTAAATTTGGGTGGTACAGCTAGTGTGGAAAGAAATAATGAAGCACTTGATGATGATGATGATTGAGAAATAAATATCCTTAAACACCTATATATTGTTTCATCATCCTTTTGAAGAAGTGGAGTGAGAACAGCTGTCCATGAGAGGGGTGGCAGAGGTTTTGAATATTTTTTACCCAACATATTAAGACAAATGTTCAGATGATTATTAAGAGAGGAATCCTTAGTAGCTTTTGAAATAAAATTCACAAGGGCTCTAAGCAAATATTTTTCATGCAAATAATTATAATTTGTTGGAAGAGATGATGATAATACAGATCTACCACTTATACTATAAAGTTCTCCTAATAACCACGAAGCAACATTTTGCAAAACAACATTAGATTTTTTGAACAGTTTCATCATTATTTGAATCATTTCATACATTTCTTTAGCATTAGTCTCATTTTCTGCATCAAATGAACAGACATAACTGAACTTTGTGTATAATGAACACAATCCTCTTAAAGCTGCAAGTCTTTGTAAATTTGGTTTTTCTTCTGATGATAGTATATTCATCCAATTGTTTAAAAGTTCTCTTCTTTTATCTGAAACAAATGTACAGCCTAGTTTTGTTAGCATACCAATAAATGAACCTATAGCTACAGTTATACCACTACTTTGAGGTTGATTTCTGTGACATGTATCAATCCAATTAAAGAAATCTTCACATTGTTCAGTTGTTATTACATTGTTGTGCCATGCAGTAACTGTAAGCATGACACTGCACTGACAAAGGATATCATAACACAGTGATGATGAATCAGCTTCATGTAACATTTTTATATATGAATTCCATATGTTTTGGCTATAATTTTTGATAGTAAGTTCATCATTATGACATAATGAAATGATAGAAAGGGATAGACTAATTAAAGAACCAGGCATTAATTCTTCATTTTCTTTAATGATATTTTCTAATTTAGTAATAATTTTTAAAACTGCTTCTGTTTGACCTTCATGACATAATGCTTGCAAAAATAAGCCCAGACCAATTCCAGAATGTAATTGCAAAACGGCATTTGCTTTGGGTAATAACTGAGCTAATAACAATTCACAAATAATTCTAATAGAGTCATATGCCGATCCCATTAAAAATGGTACTAAATGAAAAAAGGAAGTAGCCGTACAACCACGTAACACAGAACTTCCAAAACCAGACTTTTTACCATGAACTAATAACCAACCTATTATTTCTGAATTTGGTTTCCTTGAATGATCTAATATACAAATCATTGTTTCTGTAATTTTTAAAATAAATTCAAAATGATGTTCTTCAGAATCATCCAATTTATAATCTTTTGCAGTATTTTCATATTTCCAAAAAGATACTGCTAATCCCACAACAGCCATTATAGCATTTGCAGGTGTAGAAGGTTTTTCTTTTGTCTGTCGTTTAATAATCTCCAATAAATTTTCTCGAACAGCTATTAAAATTTCTTTTCTTTCCTTTGAATCAGATTCTTTATTTGAATTTTTTTTTTCTACTTCCCTATTAGCAATCATTCCTTCAAAGCAAGCGAAAAATGCTCTATCCATAAAAGAATTCCATGCAAAAGATAATAGCACACATTGCCACCATTCTGATATGTCAATTGTAATATCTTGTAGTAATGCTTCCAATATTTCTTGATAATATTTAGATTGGGCTATCAATGATTGCTTAGTAGGCATACCATATTTATCAACTTCTACAGGTGGATGATAAGATAAAAGGACACCAAGTGATAAATTGCTTTGTAAAATTGGTTGACGATTACCACTATATCTCATACATAAAAACTGAGGAATTTCAGTTAATACATTATCAAATTTTGTTGGTTTGGCAGCCATTTTTGCTGAATGATAAACACTCTGAGGTAAATCATTGATTTCAAAATTTATCATTCCTGTTAAAAATTCTTCATATCCTTTAAGAATTTCTGTATCATTAATTGATTCCAATAAATCTGTGAAACAATAGCCAGGAACATAACCAAATCTTTCTATTAGATCCTTGCCCAAATCAAGAGGTGAAGCTGCTTCAGGTGGAATAATATTTCTTGTGGCAGCATCTGGCAGTATTTTTAAGTGATGATATTCAAGTGGAAATTCTCCTAAAGCTTTATATGCAGCACAAACACTGACTGGATTATTATGTCTGTTTACATGTTTCCAAAGCATATTCACAACCTCTACCATAAATTTTTCATATGATGGTGATGATACTTTTAATTGTGGAGCAAGACTTAACAAGTTAAAAAGATGTTTGAGCACTAATGGCCTCTTATCATTACTAAGCTTCCTTGCAAGAGTTTTCCATGCACTTTTTAAATCAATTTCTCCAGCTTTACATAAATAAAATATGCCTCCTAAAGCTAATGCTACAGCAGGACTATTTACATCACTCAAACATTTATTAAATATATCTGATAAGTGTTTTAATATACAAATTCCAAAATTTTGAGGATGAATTTCACATATTTCTTTCATAGCAGCAGCTTGTGCTATTAATACTTTATTAAAAGAATGTGATGTGTCTTTAATTTCTTCCTCAAGAAGTTGCTTCAGATATGGAAAACACCTAATTTGTTTTTTCCAAAGTAATACCATTAAATGAATTCCTTTAGGCTTTAAATTATGATAATTAATAAAATTCTGAATAGTATTAAGAATAATACCAATGGTATAATTATGTGTAGCTAAACTAGGAAGAGACTCCAAGATAATTAACTGAGTATTAGAATCACTTTTAAGATTAAGTATATACAAAAATAATGATAGTAATGATAATGATTGATTTGGTTCAATGTCTGAAACAGATTTTAAAACCTTAAGACAATTTTTAAAGTTTGATTCTTGTTCAATATTTATTAGTAGGCTAGATAATATATTAAACAGAAGAGATGGAACAGAATTTATTGATTTAATATAAAGTAATAATCTATTAATCAATTTCTCTTGTATATCAGTATTATGTAGAGAATTAATAAAATATACACAGTTTACTGTTTCTGAAATTAATGGATGGAAACTGCATATCAACAAACACTTTTCACATTCATTTACCCAGTATTCCATGTTATTCTCTATATCTTTACAAATGATAGATCTTTCAATATGTATAATAAGTTCAGTAGCTAGACTTTTTATATTCTGTAAAGATTCATCATGTTCTCTAGCTAAAATATTTAACAGAGGCAATATCAACATTCCTAACACATATGGAGAAATATTGCAACTTTCAGTTGTTGATACACCATCAAATCTGATTTGATTGAAGTTCAGCTTTTTTAAAAGAACTTCTCCCAAACATAATATATGATAAAGATCTTCATCCACCACACAATCTATTAATATTGATAAGATAGTGATACATACACTCACAACAAAAAGACTAATATCCTTATCAGTTGCTACTATTTTGCTTACTATTATAATATCAACAATATTAAAACCATGAGAAATAGCAATTTTACAAGTTGAAAGAGATATTAACAACATCATTTCCTTCTCAACTTTAGTTGCATATTGAATAAATTTTGATAACTTTTTTATTAGAATAATCACATTTGTTAATTCAGTTTTAGTTGTAACTTGTAGAAGTGGCAATATTGAATAAATAAATTTTATATTATCAATATTTAAAAGCAATTCTTGCTGAATATTTGTTTTAAAGAAATCATTGGAAGAGTGCAATGGATTCAACAAAGCGTAACACAATAATGGTTTGATCAACTGAAAAGGATATTCTTCATTATTTAAAACATGTAGCCACTGCATGATAAAAGGCCATGATTCTTGTTTTTCTCTTAAGATAGATATAAATGGATGAACTGGAGATAAAAATGAATACGGGCATTTATATTCACTATTCAATTTTATTTGTTGTTTAGCTTCATGTAGGAGGATTTTACCTATAGCATCAATGATAGGTCCAACTTGCCTGGAAGACTGAATAGAAACAATGAATTCATCTATAGTTTTCGAAATATCTAGTTTTCCCTTAATTGTTAAATGCGTTATAGCTTGGCAACATAATTTGCTAACTACAGGATTTTCGTCTATGCATTTGTCCCATAAAACAGACAATTCTGGTATTTGTTCATCTAACACATTTTTTTTCGAAAGATCGTCTAAAATTTTCGCTATTACTCTAGTTTGAAAAGAAACATTTTGGAAATCTAATTTCTTACATAAATTTTCTTTTTTAGTTTTTAGTTTATTAATTGAAGACATAATGAATAATATTTACTGAGATTCTTTGATACTGCACGTGGGCGCATCCATAATAATGTTTTACGCCCTCTATACTTGATAATTTTAGTTATTTTTTAAGCGTTTCTTAAAATATTAAATGAATTTATTATAAATGTGAAATATTATGTTTATGAAATATTTATGTAGGTATGTCTGTTAACTATTTATGTTTTAAGCATAAATATTTAATAATTGCAGCATCACTGTCATTTACGTCGTAGCGATGCCAATCGTGCCATACATTGATATTTTGTGACGCTACAAGATGTCTTTTTTTGGGTCATGTGATCCATCTCAGACCAATGATTTATTTATTATCCTACAATGAATCATCTGTACTTGATAAAGAAACATTTTTCAAATTTTGTAAATAAGTCAAGTCCGTTGCTAATCAATAATTTTCTATTTATATTATAACCATTCTCTAATATGTGATTCAAACTTTTTTTCTGTTTTTTAATACCAATTGGTACTAATTAGTAGATAGGATAATTTGCTAATTGTATCATTTTATATTTGTTTAATATAAAGTTTCTTTACTAACGGAAAGAAGTTTAACAGTATATTCAATTATAATATACTGTATGGTATTGTTTACCTTTGAATGCTAGGACGCATAAATGTATCCAGCCGAAGTTATTAGTTTAAACTATGGACGCATACAAGCATTAGCAATTGTTTCTATTCAAAATACACAAGATTCAACGTTATCAATATATTTAAGATAGACACAGATTTATTTTGCTGATTAATAACAATAAAAAAATTTACTTGTACCGAAGCACTTTCTATTTGATAGAATGTTACTTCTTTCAACGAATGACGAACGTGATTGCAGTAACATTGCAAAATATTATGACATACAGTGTAACTAATGTAGAAAATTTTTACCCTTTCGTTTTGGGCAAACTTTAACTTTTTCTATGTATGAAAATACATAGAAAAAGTTAAATTAATATTTATTTATGAAAATTAAAACTAAAAATATCAATAATTTTGTCAAGCAAAGTGTAAAAGATAGTTGATTCATTGTCTTTCAAAAATAATTATTATTCATCTGATGAATTATATTTTGAACAAAATTATTAATATTATTAAAATTGAATAATATTAATTTTATTAAAAAGTTATTAATTGAATAGTACAATAGTTTAAACAAACTATATAATCTATATAGAAACAGTATAAAACAATATTTAAAAATTACATTTTCTAGCTTTTTGCTCGGGGAAGTCTTTAAAATTAAATCAAAATTTGACTTTCGTGCTTCTCGATTTTCAATGGAAATGATCGCTAAACTGTTTAGTCAACTCTTGCTGCACATAATATAGAATCTATATTTTGCGCGGTATAGGTTTGTATTATCAGTTCTATACTATAGATAACTGATAATACACGCCTGCATCCAAAATATTTTAATAAGGTATAGTGTAAAAAGTAATTAAATATATAGACGTTTCCGGTTATTGTAATTTTCTGTAACTTCCTTTATTATATCATACTATTTACATGTTCCGTGAATTGAAAAAACGAGATATATTTTTAAAATATTTTTTCTTAATATAATTTTTAATTACATAAACTTTGACAAACATAGGATCTCCTCAAGCACGGAGCCCAATGGGTGCAGTCGGTCCAACTAACTCGTTCCGTGAATTGAAAAAACGAGATATATTTTAAAATATTTTTTCTTAATATAATTTTTAATTACATAAACTCTGACAAACATAGGATCTCCTCAAGCACGGAGCCCAATGGGTGCAGTCGGTCCAACTAACTCATATCCTGCCCCTGAGCCATGATAGTTAGTTTGAGCTGAATGAAGGGAAAAGTGCTTCGATTTAAATATAGTAGACGTCCTTTTATCCTGCTCCTATGAGACTGGACCTTAGGCCGGATAAACGAATGGTCAATTAATCTGAAAATATATGCAAAATAGCATTTACAAATTGTAAATTAAATTAAAAAAGTATATATCTTATATATAAAGGTTTATTAAACCAAATCAGTAACATTTATTTGTTTTTTCGATTTAAATTCTTTTTTTTTAATCAGAATTACATTTTTCATAAGAATTATATTAATCGCAAATGAATTATCTTTCTGTTCACTATATCTTAGGTCGTAGATTTAAACGCTCTTTCCCTTCCGAATGACTTATTTTTGTTCGTTTTTCTCTGTACTCATAGCTCGACGAAAATGCGACCGATTAAAGAGAAACCGGATAAGAAGAAATCTATTGTAATCTGTTAAAAGTATCTTAATTTGATTTTGATATTCATTTTATAATAATTTTTCGATATAGAACTGAAGAGTGTGATCCCAAAACACGTTCAATCCATTTTGGCCAAGTTCGCGCGGCGCACACTGTGTGTATATTTACACGAACCAACTTAAGCTATATTTGCCATCTCCATAACTTCGCTTCCGATTAAGCTAGTAAAACGAAAACTGTGTATATCTTGTTAAGCTTTATTCTCTCACGACCCTGTAAAAATTTCAAGCTTTAATATCAAAGTGTCTATGAGATAGAGGCCCCAGAAAATCTCAAATTTGGGCACTGACTCATTCAAAAAAATTATATAGTGCTTCCCGTAAACGTAGAAATTTGAAATTTAGCACAAGTATAGGTCTTAGGATACAGGTAAAGAAAAAATTCTGAAAATTCCAATTTTTCAATTGTTTTTTAACTTATTTACTTCACCCCAAGCGATTGAGCGCGTCGCGTCTCGTCGCATCTGGCAGTGCGGCGTCACCTATATAGCAGTCTTTTTTAATGAATATATACATGCATTCATTACATTAATGAATATATGCGTACAAAAAACAAGATATAATTAAAATAGTAAAAAGTATAAATATTTTTTACTATTTTCATTATATTTACATAATTAATTATGCAAGCTTCATAATTAATCACAGAAGCTTAGCCACATTTTATTCTCAATGTGATCAAGCTTATGTAGCACTCTCCATAGTCAAAACGCTAAGTGGAGTAATAACGTAGTTTATCTTGCAGACACGACTAGAACTTACACCACAAACGAAAAAAAATACATGGCTGAAATTCGAAATTAAACAGCACACACACACACACACGCACGCACGCACGCACGCACGCACGCACACGCACACGCACACGCACGCACGCACGCACACTAGTTGCATGCACGACTGGGAATTTCGAGGTCACAACTTTGAGTCTTTTCTCAGATTTTTAACCTTCATGACTATATTCTACACCACTATCTTCGAAGAATTTTAATTAAAATTAAGAATCGCAACCGGAGAAGAAACGTCGTTTTCTTAAAATTACGCTTTTTTTTCTGCACACAACTCTCCATTGATACTAACTCGCATCTCTGCCCTCCTCCTAAATTTTTAAAATAATTAATAATATTCTTTTAGATCTTGTAGAAATAAATAAACATTTTAATATTCTACAAATTTATTTTATAGTGTTTTGGACAGAATTAAATTTGACGTAAAAACATAAAAAAAAAAGTAGAGAAAAATAAAAAAGCTTCTAGACTTTTCAATTTTGTAATACGAGAGTTTCTATGGAGAATAAAAATAATAATATAAAAAAAAAGAAGAAAAATAACCTCAAAAGTTTGTCTACTGAGTACAATTCGAGAAGGGATCATCAATCTCTCGAAATTCCTATATTTTAGCAGTTTCTAGATTCATAAATGGCAGTAGACTGTCAGAAAATGAAATCCGTTATTTCAGGTGAGTTCCAACAGAAAGACAGACTTCTATAAGTCGATATTGATCCGTCTAAGGCATTGACCTTGACTCGCTCTTTATCCAGTTACTGATCGTTTTTCTAGTGAAAAGTATCCACATGTCACTTCTGTTGTTGTGCTGTCTGCATTTTTCACCATAATTTGCTCTGGTGAATTTATATATATATATATATGTATATATAAAATGATCTCTTTCTATCGCGAATTTTTGTTATGGAGAAGGAAGAGGAAACATTTAATGGATAATGCATATAAGAGTGTATTATTAGTTTAACATAAAAGAAGAAAGTAAAGACAATAAAAGGCAAAAAGATATATATATATATATATTGGAATTGGAGAAGAAAAATACCGCTACTATGAAAAGAAAATATGTTCTATAATGGAGGAATTATAGCTAAAAATGTTATTAGAGCTTGTCTAATAAAGAAAAAAATATGTAATAAAAGAAAGTCTATGTAAGAGAAATTCCTGATTATTATTGCTTATATAACTTAATAAAAAGATCTGGAGAACTGAGGTCAATATAAGAAAAATATATAAAACATTACGATCAATATAGAGGATTTCCAGAGTTAAATTTATTTAAAAAACGCACAAGGATATATATATATAAAAGAAAATATTTCCAGCAATACGTTCTATAAAAAATGTCTCTAGTATAAGAATCAATAAAAGAAAAGAAGTCAGAAGCATTAGAATCTATAAAAGAAAGTCTATAGCATCGAGAACTATGGAGAGAAAAAAAAAAAGAAAGTCTGGAGCATTAAAGAATAAAAATGAAAGTATCATGCATCATCATCTATAAAAGAAAGTCTATTGCAATTAGAATCGACAAAAGAAAAAATCTCGAGCATCACTTTTGCATGTTTCAAGCATCTAAATAATAATATAAAAAGAGAAATTCATGGGAACTGGAAACTATGAATGGAAAAATGTAGGTCATCAGGATCTATAAAAGAAAATCTCCAGCATACAAAATACAGTAAAAGAAAATCTGAACATCCAGATTTATAAAACAAAAAATAGCAAATCTCTTGTCTCAGGATCTACAAAAGAAAATAAATTCTCGAGCATCAAAGCCAATAAAAAGAGAAAAGCTAGAGCATCGGGATCTATAAAAGAAAGTCTGGAGCATCAAGAACTATGAAGAGAATAAAGAAAATATCGAGTACTGGGATCTATAAAAGAAAGTCTCGAGCATTGAGAACTACAGAAAGAAAAAGGAAGTCTCGAGCATCAAACTCTATAAAAAAATAAAAATATTATGCATCATCATTTGTAAAAGAAAATCTCTTACAATTAAAATCAAGAAAAGAAAAAATCTCGAACGTCAAAATTCATGTTTCAAGCATTCAAGCAATCATACAGAAAAGAAATTCACGAGAACTGGAAACTATGAAAGGAATAAGACAGAACATTAAGATCTATAAAAGAAAATCTCTAGCATTAGACTACAAAATAAAAAAAAGTTTCGGACATTCAAACTTATAAAAGAAAATCTCTTTCGTTAGGATCTATAAAGCAAATGAAATTCTCAAAGCATCAAAACCTACAAAAAATTTCGAGCATAGGATCTAAAAAGCAATTGAGTCTGGAGCGTGAAATATATACAAGAATTCGAACATCAGGATTTATAAGAGCACAGCATACCTAGAACCGGTCTATATAATAAACATCATGACTACATAAGAAAAATAATTCAAGAATAATAACATTATATATATAAGGCCTAGAGTGTCCAAGTCTTTATAAGAAGGAAAAAAAAAAGAAATTAATCCTTAGAAAATTGTTTACTATCTGAAAGTGTAATGGGAAAATGTTGCTACAAGCTAGAAAAGCATGCTCCATAGAATGTTTATTCTCCAGAAGTGTAATGGGAAAATGTCATTCTGCCAGGAAAGTTTGTTCCTTAGAGAGAAGAAAAACGTCACTTGTAAGGAAAGTAATGTTATTCGTCAAAAATATAATAATAATATATATATCTTAAGGCATAAAAACTGATTAGTAATGTGAATGTATTAAAAGAAATTTAATTGCATTTGATCATTCAAATTGATATAGAATATTCCAATTAATAACTCATGTACATAATTTATAATTACTTTTGTTTTATAATTCAAAAAACATGCTGTATTATAAATTATTAATAGTTTTTATTATGCTTATTTATGTAATTTATTAAACAGTTTTTGTATCATCACAACTAAATGAAATATTAAATCATTTAAACATTGTATAGCATTTCATATAAAATTAAAACTCATATAACAAAGGATAAAATATATAATGTATTTTAAAACTTACATGTTCTGTGTCTTGAGGAGTATCCAATGGCTGTATATTTTCATAGGCTTCTATGCCATGCTCTATGCTATAGGTTGGATCTACCTACATTTTCCATGTTGCATTGACTAGGAAATGGAGTAACGGTATCAGATAAAAATGAAAGATGATTAAAATGCTCCTATTTTGAAATGACGACTTTAACAAGTGCATTATAAATTTATAATCACATATCTATGAAATAGGCAAATATATAAAAAGACAGTACCTGCAGTTTATAAGTTTGGATTTAATAATCTTAATTTTTCCGCTATTTCCTCATATCCAATACGTTTTAGATTTTTTTTCGTATATTGAGGATCTTTCGGATTCCACAAGTACGCTTTATCTCTTATTAATTCAATTAATTGATTTTCCAAATCTGAAGTCCACATGAACTTGACTGTCGCCATTTTCAATTTGAAAGTAATAACAGTAACACGTGACAATCCGGACACGTGATTACAGAACGATTTTGATTGGCTCCTGAAGAAAGTTGTTCCAACTTTTTAGACCGCATGTTCAACAAATCGTTGGTTGTTGATTGTAGTTGTCCCAACTCAAGAAGTACTATCAGACATGTTAAAAATCGACAACTACTACCAACTGTCCACGATTATTGGTTGTAGTTGCTGATATTTCGTCCAGTGTGATACGGCCTTAATCAACATTGACTCAAGCCAAATCAAAGCAGAATAAACCGCAATTGTAGAATATAATAGATTCAGATCTATGTACCGTCCTAACTTGGAGAAACTCACATTAAAAACAAAGAAAAGTAGAACTAGAAAAGTTAGGGATCGTGAGTGGGCTATACGACTCAATGTTACAGACGTACAAGATAACAGTTGTCAAACAAAGAAAGTGGCGCTGAAACGCAAACGCAACGCGAAACAGAATCAAAATACAAGAAAAAAGAAATTTTAAATAAGCCCGTTTATTCATATAAATTCAATACAGTGTAATCTCTTAAGTCATTTATCTGGTAAGTTTTACAATTTTATTAAGTTATTTAGATATCTTAGATTGTTATTTATTTAGCGTGTTTGTTTCATATAATAACAAAAAGTATTGATATCTCACCAAAAACATAAATGTAAAAAATGGCAAAGTTCTCTATCTCAGATTATTTATTTATTTAACATGTTTATTAAATATTAACGAGAAGACGGGGATCGACGAGGATTCGAACGCGAAGACGGGGATCCGAGCCCGGATCCCATGATAAATATTTTCAAGGAGTGAGACCCGAGACTCGAGCCCGGGTCTTCCAGAATGGAAAGCCGAAGCGTAGGTTTATTCAGTTATTTTCAACAACAAACACTTTGAACTTAGCAGAAAGTACTGATATTCCTCCATACACAAAAATGTGAAAAAATGGGGCAAGTTCTATTTTATCAGTTTGTTTGGCCACCAAAAGAGTAGATATTTAAAACAGGTTCCAAGTTCCATTTCAACCCTAATGTCGAAAAATGAGATTTAAATACCGAAATAAATTCAATACAGTGTCACTTTCAGGTTTTTAAGTTAGCCTATATTAAGTTATTACCCAGCTATCATATATATTCAGGGCCGTGCGGTGCTATGAGGCAGAGAGGCGGCCGCCTCAGGCGGCACAATAAGGGGGCGGCATAAGCAGCGAAATCAAAATACAATTTGAACTATTCAATAATTAAAAATCTTTACGCAACGCTTTTATATATTAATCTATGTTGATAGTTCTGCTTTGAGCTTACAATTATTGACAATATTTGATTTTAATGTTAGTTTGTCTCGAGAAGTGGCAAGTGGCTGTATTGTGTTTAAATAAGTAAATCAAAATAAAACAAAATTTGAACCAGCTAATAGGACCTTAAAATAAAACTAAAGATGCAGGAGCGCTTTCGGGCTGGACTGCCCCTCTTCAGCTGCACAGAGAAAGTGAGCGTTAGCAGAGAACCTAACAGAGAATGGGACATTTGTAAAAACAAGTGTAAATTGTACTTTAAACTCCGAGTGTCAAGGGAACGATAAAAACAAACAGATTTTGCATGTGGGATAAAATGTTAGGCAAAAAGGGGGCGGAAATAGGGCGATAACAGATACAAAATTTATGTTTTCACAATTCACACTTAAATATTATGTTGATTAAACAGGAACTCCCGAGCACTGAGTATAGAATCTTTATCCCGAGAATACAGAAAGAAAAGAAAAAACATTTAAGGGGCGGCATTTCGAAGACTTGTCTCATACTGAGAAAAATCTACCGCACGGCCCTGTATATATTAAAATTTGCCAAGTAAAAGCCTGAAGATGTGACACTGTATTGAATTTATTTCAGTATTTAAATCTCATTTTTCGGCATTAAGGTTGGAATGGAACTTCGCACCTGTTTTAGATCTCTATTCTTTTGGTGGCCAAACAAACTGGTAAAATAGAACTTGGCCCATTTTTTCACATTTTTGTTTTTGGTGGGATATTGTTTACTTAAGTACAAGTCGTATTCACGATATTCATAATCTGTTATGAAACTATTTAGTTAATTTTACAGGAATTCTTGGATTCAGAAATATTGTTGCAGTGTATAAATCTTGTTAAAAATCGCATCATAAAATAAGGGGACCCTGGATTGGAGGCCTGAGAGGGCCACCTTCACCGCCTGTGCAAAAATCCACCACTATATCGACACCAGCTGATCGACACGAACCTGCTACGATTTTATTATTAGTAACCACTAGAAGATACCGAAACATACGATAATCGTAAGAAACTGTATAAAAATATTCACATGTAAATTGTTTTATTGAAACAACAATAATACAATTTGCTTTGTATATGATCCATAATCCGTAGAAATTAAAAGTATTGAATATGAATTAAAATTTTTAAATACGTATTGCATTTGCACTATTGTTAACTGATTGTCACACAATTCAGAAACAATATAAATTAGATTTCATACATGTTGTCTATTTATAGTATCATATTGTAAACAAGTCATTATACTCATATATACCTGCTGATGTATGTTGAACTTCCCACCAACGCCCGACACACTTGTTTGTTAAGACCATTGGTTAAGATCTATCGGCGGACTTGACAACTGATCGGTTATAACCTGAATTTTGTGTATTTGTTTGGAAAATAAAGTTATCACTACAACTTAAACTCTGTTACACAACAGATGAAACATATACGAACAGTTTTTCAAAATTTTCTTATCTTCTCTTTTTTCTTTATGTTTCCATTGCCTCCTTATATTTATTCAACGCCCTCAGTTGCACCTGAGGCTAATACCGCCCACTTTGGGAAACATGGCTTTAAAGTTTAAACCATATCATTCTTTGACCTTACGTTGTTACTATTATTCCTCAAAAGACTAACAAAATATTAAAGATATTATTTAATGAGTTTTAAAGTTTAATACATTACATACTTTATTTCATCTTTGTTTATTCATTTATATTTATCATAATGCTATTAAAAATCTCTCCTATTAATTGTGAATAACAAAATAGGTAAAATTTATGGGTCAATAAATTAGGCTGCATATTAGTCACAAAATTGAAGCTTTATTGTAACGTTACTGAGTGAAATAATATTTACATATAAGTACAATTTCCTTTAAAAATTAAGGTAGAATAATCAGACTGAATCACACACACAGTCCGAAAATTCTTGGTAATAATTTTACTTCATTTAGCTATAGTGGTTGAGATAATTGTAAATTATAATAGAAGTGGAATAATTCTAATTATGACAAGGAATAAATTTTAAATACACATAATTATTTGTTTCAAAAATAAATTAATAGTTTGAAATCCGATTGCCATTTTAAAGGTGAAATTCGTAACATTTTCAGTTTTGATCGGGACAGCAGGATACACCACTTACTGTATATTGGGGATTATCCAGAAAATCCGAGATGTATGACCATCATATACATATTAATTTATTACTTAATTATTTGTTTCAAAAATAAATTAATAGTTTGAAATCCGATTGCAATTTTAAAGGTGAAATTCGGAACATCTTCAGTTTTGATCGGGACAGCAGGATACACCACTTATATTGGGGATTATCCAGAAAATCCGAGATGTATGACCATCATATACATATTAATTTAATGATGGACGTTTTAGATCATCATTAAATTAATATGATGATCCGTCCATATTATATGATATTCATCCATTGATATGATGAAACGTCCGTATTATCTAACTTTTATCATCTTTAGATAGAAAAAAGTTTTTTGATTGGATTCATCTTTTAGAGAAAATTCGAATACGCTCGTCATCTTCTAAATCCGTATATACTGTATATATGCTTTCAGCCAAAACTCTGAATACATGACCACATTAAATATTGTATGTTTATGGTTTCAGAATAATTTACTTCTATGTACAGTACATTTAGGATGGACTTATCTTTATTTTTCAAATTAATTTATTATATTATAATACAAAATAAGCAGAAAGTTAAAATTTGAAAAAAAACAATAAAAATTTGAGGATTTGCTTTTTTAATATTTATAAGTAAATTTCTGAAAATGTAGAAGCTATCGCATGAACAACAAGAAAGCCAAATAATTCCGTTCTATTTTGGTCAGATAACAAATGATTATCTAAATACTATACTAAACAATAAAAATTTGAGGATTTGCTTTTTTAATATTTATCATTTTTATAAGTAAATTTCTGAAAATGTAGAAGCTATCGCATGAACAAGAGAGCCAAATAATTCCGTTCTATTTTGGTCAGATAACAAATGATTATCTAAATACTATACTATATCGTAAACATGAAATAATTTTGCATTATTAAATTATTATAAAAAATTATTTAGTGATTGTATTCATATACTTCATGCGTGCGAAAGTTAGAGAAAAATTGCTGAAAATACACAATTATTAAGTAAAAATACGCGTGATACGATATTTTATTAATTATTCTCAAAGATTTAGTAGTACAGTCAACCGTGCAGTTATAACAAAAAATAATGATTATACATGTCAAACCTCATAATGAATGAGAGTGCAAAAATAAATAAAGGAAAGGAAAAAATATAGAGGCCAGTAAAGGAAAGTGATGAAACTGTGACATGGGGACATGACTTCACAAGAAAAATGTTTTAAACAAAACTAATTGGAAAATATTTTAGTACTTGGCCACCAGCGATTGCAGCAAGTTTCTAACAATACATGCTATAAATGATTGCAATTTCTATACAATTATCGTGTTCATATTTATTATACAACTTTATAAATACCAAAATTATAAATATAAAATTATGGAATTAAAAGAATCTTGTTGAAAAATAACATATTAAGTATCTAATTTTTAAAATGAAAATTAGAAAAGCTTGCTTTTATTTATTTAAATATTTAATTACCTTTACTTAAAATAAATAAATTTATTTATTTTTTGATGATTACAAACTGATAAAATCGGAAGTTTTATGGATATAATTAAATTTCACAGTAAATAAACATGAGTCATAAGCATGTCTGAAAACCTGAAAATACTTTCAACAAAACAGTAGTCCCCTTTGAAAATTCAATCCGATTATCATAAAAATCTTTTTTTGTCAAATTTAATATTACGTAGAAGATATTTAATTATACTTTCGCATTAGTTTTGTTTTAATAAAAAAACATGCAATTAACTTAAGCCTAAAAATTAAAAATTTTGAATTGCGAAATTTGTTTATTTTCTTCTAACGTGGAATAATTATAAAATTCATATTTTTAACTTAATTAAATAAAATAAACAATCTCTAATTAATAAAATAATAATACTTTTATATTTAACTGAATTTTAATTACATTCGTTTAAAGGTTACATTAGTACTAAACTTATTCAATGAAAAATGTTTTTCGTTGTTGAGAGCATTTCCCAAAACCAGATGGCAGCACAGTAATTTTTAGATTTAATCGATGTAATTAATAATCGAATTAATTTATTATGTTTATTAATCATCATGATAATCAATCAGTTCAACTGTATTAATTGTCTTACTAATGCAATCGAAACGAAAGTGCATCGTTTCAAAATGCATTATAACTTATTGCATCACCAGGTAATTGTAACAGCAGGAATATTTTATAGTGTCTCGCAATAATCGAACAAATAAAAAAAATGGGCGCCACGTCGTCTGCACTACATTACTATGGGCGTCATCGCGTCTACATTGTCTTTATTTAGGTTCTTCCTTCTCCTATCGATTAATCGAAGGAGATTTTTTTGAGCTCACAATTCGAACATGGCGGTTTAAAACTGTTTAAAAATTTCAAGGTTGAGGTCGAGTCCGCAATTCTATTCTGCGGGTATGGCATGTCGATACAATTTAAAAAAGAATTAAAAGAAGAAAAAAAACCTCTAATCTAAACAAACGACCTTGGCTTCTGTTCTAGGAGTTATTTCCGGCGAACAAAGGATTTCCATTTAATCTCAAACTGCCCAATTTAAACAATTACAGGAATAATATTAAGGATCGTCGAAATGACATTGAAAAGCGCAAGGTCATAACCTGAATGCAATGTATCGCCATCTATCGAAAGAAAAAAATAATCGAGAAATATTTAATTACGTAAAAACGTAGTTTAAATTAATACATTTTTATAATTAATACATCCCGTAGCATAAAATTTGCTCTTAGTAATAAGCTAGAATTTTTTAAGTTTGTGATTCTTATTATGTAATTTAAAATAATAATAATGATCGGCTGCTTCCAGAAACGTAAAATAATCATACAACACAGAAAAAATAACGAAAAATTAAATAAAAAGCAATTGCATTTTGCATAATTCATTTATTTAATAATTGAATAAAATAATAAATGATATTTTTGATCAAAAATGTAATCTGTGGTTGGTTATGCATCATGTAAAGAAAATTTTCCAATGACGTCAGAAAGATTTCCAGTGATTTCATCAACCATAAAATTGCATTTTTTGGATGACACAATAGAGATCGTTACCCCACAACTGTGATCGATAACAAAGCTAGTCGGAAGTAATAAATAATTAAAAACCTTTTATCAAGTATTAATTTTTTTGAATGATCTCATTTGCATTCTTTCTTGCAATTCCGTAATGACTGTGATCGTTCAACTGTAAGTCGAAGAAAAGTAATGACGTAATCTTACGTCATTAGCAAACAGCTAGCCCGTGTTAAGGAAATGGCTTCTGAGGTTGACGAACTTATAGATTTTTATAATCGATAACAATAATTGTTACAGACGAGCAATTAATTATACCACGGGAAATCCGAATTATTTAGATATTTTTAATACGGGTTTGGATGCCCGATACTCATGCAAGATTTCGTTGCTGCACTGATGAGGTTGTCGTCTCTTGTAGCAAAGTCATCGATCGCCTTGTAGCTACATCGCTTTAAGCATGCGTCTTGTAAACCTCTTTAATAATGTCGAAATCCCAATTGATAAATAGGTAAAGAAGTACCGCATAACATTTGACGATATTCCCAAACAAAATCTTTTTATTTTAGCAGGTGTTTGATGATAATTCTCCACGGCCGATTAATACGTAATGCGATCTTCATCTGGTATCCGATACCTGATGAAAAATCGATATTTATGACGTCAAGCATTTGGATATTAAATTTATATCATTTGATTTCTATTTTCAGGAACAATTCGATTCTATTTTATACCTTCGTGCGATTTAAACCGTTTAATACTTTTGAAGCGCATTTAACGTTTACGGGCATTTAATGGGATATAAATATAATTAATGCACATTTTTATCGATTTTTACACTGAAAATGATTGAACGATTTAGAAGTGTAGCTAAAAATCTTGGCAAAAATACGTTTAATTTTCAGTATCCTATCATAAAAGATTATTTAGGATATCTAGAAATTTATAGTTTCCTGTTTATTCATCAAAATTTTATAATAAAATGCGCAAAATAATTAAATATTTATATCTCAATTCCTTTATATAACAGATTTATTATTTTTTGTTTTCAGCTACCATTTTCATCTCGCATATCCTTTCAACACAAATGTGTTTCATGTGTATTATCGGTGTTTAAAAACACAAGGTTATTGTATCAAAACATAGTGTCGTATAAACCTGCTACGTTTTGTTGCATATTACACAATTGTATATTTTGGTGTATATTACAGTGTTATATAAACTTGCTGTGTTTTGTTGTACTGTATAACAAGCACATCGTTATATAAACCAAGTTATGGTAAATCGGTTTTGTCGCAGTAATGCGAACTTTTGACACTAACAGCTGCTACGCAAACCATAAATATATGCAAAAATTTATCATCAAAAATATTTTCTACATTAAAACTATTTTTATTACTTATTAAAATCGATTTATTTCTAACTTCTAATGCGGTAGATTTACTGTACAGTTTATTACTCATTTTTAATAATCCAACAAAACAATCGAATATTATGTATTAAATCGTATGTATAAACAATTCTGTAATGCAATAACTCACTCGAGAGTGCCCCAAGTATCTATTTTTAGTACATGATTGTTATGAAAGGCGACACTTTCTACTTTTATAAATGTAAGCTAGCATTATTATTTTTTCGCATTGTTTCGTACAACGTAATGATGTTTTTATAAATTGTGTAAACAATTGATCATACGCAAAAATTCCAATTAAGAATTATTATATTTTATCGAATTCGTGAAAATAATAATAATTCAGAATGTTTTCTTGCTTCAGTTTTAGTTTTAAACTCGTATTTGAACAATTGATCATACGCAAAAGTTCCAATTAAGAATTATTATATTTTATCGAATTCCTGAAAATAATAATAATTCAGAATGTTTTCTTGCTTCAGTTTTAGTTTTAAACTCGTATTTATAACCGTATTAAAAATGGTTTCGCCCTCTCTCTCTCGCAACAAAAATTGATTTTTCAGAATAACTAGCGATCGTTATTGTTTCTTTACGGTTTAATAACGAAAACAAGAATGAGATTTGTATCAGAAGTTACGATAAAAAAATTTAATGTAAAATTTTTATAACAACATTTTTCCCAGCGATATTAAATTTTTTGCATTTTCAAATTTTAGAATGGCGAAGCGTTATATTTCAATTAACATATTTTATAAAAAAAAATAATAAATTAATAAATTGGATAAAATATGTAAAGATGGTTTAATGCTATTTATAAAAATAAAACAAATAAAGAAATAACAAGTATCCAATTAAAAGTAATTAAATAATTGCAAAATATCAGTTTAAATGTTATTTATAATCTACCGTACCGAAAATGAGAATTTTGCGTTTTTTCCTGATGTCTTGTATGCTACGTAATTAAATAATTGCAAAATATCAGTTTAAATGTTATAATCTACCGTACCGAAAATGAGAATTTTGCGTTTTTTCCTGATGTCTTGTATGCTTTTTATGTGCGTGCAAATCATAAAATACAACTTTTATCTACAAAAAAAAACTTAAGACACGATCTAAACTCGTATCGTGGGAGAACATTAGATCACTAGTGAGACTCATACCAAAAATAAATGCCTCAGAATGCGACATTTGTGGGTTAATTATAGCTCTTTGTGATGTATTTTCTCTAAAAACTCCGAAATCAATAAATAATCATGATTTTAGTCTAAAAATTTATCGAATTTAAAATTATTTAATAATTTAAATTCGATTTTTTTATTATCACATACGATTTCCAGAAAATGTTTTTGCGGAAGCGTGTTTTAACAAAGTAGGTTACGGCCCTGATGATTTTTAGATAATTTACCACAAATAAAAACAGGGTAATAAATAATTTACCAGGTTATATTCAATAATTTTCATTTATGTTAGTTTTTTTATCTCGTTAAATTATGATCTCCAGTACTTATACATAGTGTTATCGTTATGTTAAAGGCAAACTGCTACATCACTTATAATGCATAGAGCCATTATTCAGGATCTTTTCTATAATTAAGCTAGTTATTTTATCAGTTTACTGTTTACAGTAACCTTTTCACCGGATAAGTCTACTTTAGTTTTTTTCTTGTTTGTTTACAGTCTCCGTTTTTTATTTTTATAGTCTTCCGGAGAATAAAGTATTGCGTAGTAAATACTTTATTCACTAGATTTTTGTCCGTATAATGGACAAAAATCTAGTTTAAAAATTTATATAATATTAAGAATTTATAAAAATTAACCTAGATTCCATATAAATTTGATATGATGCATATAACTTAAAGCATTTAATGAACTGTAAGCAGAATGCCTTGACATGAAAAAGTCTCAATGTTACAATTATAAAAATCTATCATTGATATTCTCAATTTTTTTTTTTGCATAATTAATTGATTAGTATCAAAAGAAATTCTATCTGAGCAATAATTAATTTTCCATTGCAGATTATTCGTTTGTCATCTAAAATTTCGTAAGATGCTGAATCATAAAAATATACAGTAATAATATTTGAATACAGTAGAAATAATCTTACTCATGCTTTAAACACACATGTTAAATCGATAACAATAGCTATGTTGTTAATATGTTAATACAGTATACCAAAATGTTAAAAAATTTTAGAAAGGGAATGATCATTATTAAATAATTACTCTTCAGAAAATATCGATTTAAAAGCAAAAACATTCGCTATATCTATTGTAGAGTAATTTAGTAAAAACTATCTTCAAAAGTATTATGAAGATAGTTTTTACTAAGTAACTCTACTTTTAAACGTATTATATTTAATAATTTATCTTTTTTTTTAATAAAAGTGATCATTATATGCAATCCAGGAAAATTTTCCGATTATTACACATGGTAAGAGATACCAGGTCTTTCTCAACAATAATGTCATTTCCTTGTAGAACTTTAGGAAGAACTTAGAAAATTAGAGTATAGTAAGGAGGTGTCTGTTCATAAAAAATCGCACAACTTGTATTTAAAAAGGAATTATAGAAAAATCAAGAGAAATAAGAGTATGTTTTATGCCAGATAAAAATGCTATATTGGTTGCAAAATGAATATTGCGCACTGTTCATTAATAATTATTTCTTAAGCTATACGTTAACTTAATAGACCATTAATAATAAGCCACACAGCATTATTAATAATAACTCGGTTATGGCGAAATGTTTTTGCGTAAAAATTTCCTCAAATAGTTTATCAAAATGCAAAAATATAAAAATACTTCTAACGTAATTCCTTTCGAGACTGTTCCTGTTGTAACTTTTTTGATGACCTATAAAATGTAATAATACCTAAAAAAGATCCGTTATTTTTTGCAGATTGTTAGATTTTGTTTACACTTTTATGCATTAAATTTTTTATGCATGACTACTTGAATGCTAGACTACGTAATAATTTTAACTATTGTAGAAGAAAATGCATTTATTTTTTGTAGTGCAGTTTTGAACTCTATAAAAACCTGTTTCCCGTGAAGATTCTACAGGTCATTGATTCGCATTATTGGATTTAAATCACGCTTTAATAATACGCCTATTCGAGCCGTCACGTACTGTAGATGAAACTAATAATAGTTAGTAAAGTATCTAATAATGTTATCAAACGTTAATCAATACTATGTCAGCTCAGTTATCGAACTTTTCATGTTTACTATTTATAATAGTTTGAATTTAAATATTTATTTACTTTTTAATGATTTTAAACCAGTAGATGAAACTAATAATAGTTAGTAAAGTATCTAATAATGTTGTCAAACGTTAATCAATACTATGTCAGCTCAGTTATCGAACTTTTCACGTTTACTATTTATAATAGTTTGAATTTAAATATTTATTTACTTTTTAATGATTTTAAACTAGCTGTATACCAAAAATGATATTTATTTAAGAATTGATCGCTTCAATACTAACCTAGAAAAATTTATCTTCACGTCTTTGCTCATCGTTTTATTTCCGCTCGATTTAATTCAATTTTTAATATCTCCAGGTCATATTTATTGATCTGATGATTAGTTCGTTGACTCTTATAATAATTTATTATGGACATTCTCATTTTTCTAAATGGCATATAAAAATTTAATCGGAATGTTATGAATATTTTAAACTATGACCTGGAAAAATTGTCTTTATACTTAATATAAAAAGAAGCGATATTTGAAGAAAGATAATAAATAGATGAAACTAAATAAAATGAGTAATATTTTAAAAATTTAGAAGACTAGATATAAAACAATGCTTTTACATTAACTTTATATTCGATTTAGCAATATTTTTTTTACATGCAAATGCTGTTATAGCAACAAAATTGTAATAACATAATACAGTAATGCAGTCAAATACGTGAAATGATTCGTTTGTTTCTGGAGTTATGACAACAACTGTTGAAACTATTAAATTTGAAACAACAGAAATTTCTTAGGATATGACTACTATTACTGTTTTGAAATAACTGAAGTTTCTTATGATATGACAATAACAACTACTGTATAGAATTTTGATACAATTGAAGTTCCTTAGGATGTGACGACAACAACAACAGCTACTGTATTGAATTTTGAAACAATTGAAGTTCCTTAGGATATGACAGCTACAACTATTGAAACTATTGTATTAAATTTTGAAACAATTAATGATACTGCTTTCTCTAACTTTTTACTTTCTAGAGATTCGGGAATTCCCGAATTAGTAATTAATTTATTTCTCGAGATTGGTGATTTTCTTTCAGAAAATCTCGAGATTCGTGTAGTTGAAAAAAAAACCTTTTCTAATATGGATAAAACAAAATGAGGCAGAAAAATGATGCAAAATGAAAACAAAAATATTGGGTTGTTTTATATTTGTTTTTTTATTTAATCTTTGAAAAAATAGGTCACATTCCAATAATATTTGAAAAAAATAATCGTATTTGTTTTACAATAATTGGCAATTTTTATTAAAATAGCTTTTCAATACACATAGCAATCTATTCGTTTATCTCCAAAACGGGTCCTTTATTTGGGTACAAGAATTCCAGAAATGGAATTTTTGTAGCCAATCTTATGTACTGTACGTATATAAGCTTACGTACGCAATCTTATGTATATAAGCTTCTTAGCCTGTATTACTGCTTATTTTTTACACATCACTTTATTTGAAAACCAAGAGATACACCCATTAGAAAAAGTGTAGGACCCTTCTATTTTGGCTACGTAATTTTCTAAGAGAGCTCTATTGTTTCTGACCATTGGGTGGGTTAAAGTGGGAATTTTGAGGAATGACCGAGGGATAGCTATCCACTCATATTTCTGATACACTATCTTATAGACCTAGACGTCAATGTATTTTGGCGAACTATTGAATGGATTAGAAACCAGATATTTACTTTCGTAAAATTATTATAAATCTGTCTACATCACAATATGGCGGCTTTTAAAAACAATACAAATGTTTAAAATTGCAGTAAAATGAATGATTTCTGTACAATTTATTGATATATGTGTTATTTTAGGTTTTATATGCCTATTTTAAGCATTATTTTTGTGATCAGTTTCAGATAATTTTCTTTTTGAAATATAAAGTTAGTAGAAGTAACTCGGATAAACAATGCGACTTAGCCTCTTATTTTATTAATTTGAAGACGTCGCAGGACTAAAATAATTAGTGTGTCGCTATGAAATTTTTAGAATACGTATTCACAGAATTTGTTTAATTCCCGAGTTTTATAAGAATTTTTTCGGAAATCGGGAATCCCGAAATTTTTTAGAACAAAAATTCTCAGAGGAGATTGGAAATTGATTTTCTTGCAAATCTAGAGATTTCTGCAGACAGGAATTTCGAACACAATCACTAGAAACAACTGACATATCGAAAATTCTCTAAGTTGTTGTTGCAATGTAGAGAAACTTCTCCATTAGAATATATAAAAGTATTTTTTCTCCCAAACATATTTACTTTTAAAAGAAATATGTTCGTTAGAAAATTTTATTACAAAATTCTGATTTTACTACCAAAAGTATATTTTTTTTTTTTTAACATTTCTGGACAGATATAAAATTTTATTTCAAGAAAAGAATAAAATTATTAAACTAAAATCTACATTCTAATCTATATTTTGAATTCTTTTAAAATTAGAATACTAAAAGGTAACTTGGGTTCAAAGATCATCAATTATACGACTTCCGTCTCCAAGCAAGGAAATTATATCTGTCACAATGTCATCGAGAAGCATTACTATAAATAGAAAATAACTCACGAGATGTCATTGACCCGAATCTGTTTTACTACACCTTAATAATGGGTGCAAACTTCAATAATGACGGGAGATTAAATGTTATAACTTTTCTTTATAAGATCCAATTTTCGAAACTTAATTATTTTTAATTAACGAATTTCTGGCGTAGATCCTATACACGGAAGAAAATCCGAACATTTTACAATAAATAATAATCTAGCATTTCGAAGATGAAACACTTCTATCTTAAAAACTTATTTTTGGATAGTTAATGATAATTAGCCAAAGTTGAACTTATTTCTGTAGCACATAGGCCACAAGGTTATTTTTAAATTTTAAAATATTTTTAAAACGATAAAATTAAATTTTAATGCTATTGTTAATTAGCAATAAAAACTGAATAATGAAATTTTAGAATAGTATATTGATTTTCATCAAATTTTAAATTTTATTAGGCAATTTATTTTAAAAATATCTAACTCTTTGACATTAAAACATTGCAGAAAATAATAATTATTTAAAATATTTAAAACATTTTACACATATTATTTATTATATATTAAGTAAAAATAACAACAAATTAATTTATAAAGTTTTATAGCAATAATATGATATTACTTTTTTGTTGTCTGTATATTTGTCTGTCATTTATCTCTGTAATAACTTTACTACGATTCAATGAATTTTGGAGAAATTTAATATTCAAAATGCTGAATAAATTACAACAAAATAGTGTGTTAATTTTTATCCAAATCGGACTTGTCAAAGAATAATAATAATAATTATACTGAATTTTTATCGTAAAAATTGCACATGATTTAATTACATATCAACAAGTTAATACTGAATTTTTATTTATTAAATATTCTTTATACTGTACAATATTTTGCATTTTAATAGGAAAAGTAATTTATTATTGAAATAAATCAAAAGAAAAATTGATGATTGTAATGAAAACTAAAAAAAAAGTGTTCACGGTTAGTAAGAACTTCGTAAAGGTCATAGAGCGAATATAACTAATACCTCACTTTCCATGATTAATTTTTGAATGACTAAAGATAAAACAAATACTGTAACAGTAAACATAAAAAAAATAGCAATTACTATCTTATCTCTTTTTCTATAACGAATGACGAATACAAAAATAGAAATGAATTGATAAAGTTTTTGATTATCATCAATGCAATTTCGTAACTTCCAAATGGTAATATTTTGGATTTAAACGCAGAAAAAAAAAGAATTTACCTAAAGCAGAGATTATCAGTTCTATTGACGTCACATCGCCGCCATTATCGCGACAAAGACAAATTCCAATAACTCCCTTTAATGCGTTTGGATACATTAAGTAATTTATTATTGGTATGAACTGCCGAACAAAATTAAGATCGCTTTAATCATTGTAAACGAAGTGCATTAAGAAATTATTATATGCCTAATAAATCATATATTGATAAACAACTGCTGGCGATTTCTTTTTGTAACTTGATCTCGTGTAATTTTACTCGAAAAGTTGTACTTTATTTCCTATTAAGATAGATAATACATTTTAAATGAGCAGCAGAAATAAACAATGAAAGCCTGTTACAGGTTATACGCATTACTCTTAAATCTACTTATTTTAACACACAAGTTTCTGATGCTAAACACGATAAACACATTTATTTAATATAATTAAACGTAATTCTATATTAAATGCACAACCACCAAAATTACACGGCAATTGTGATCAGCAATAACAATTACCCAAAAATCGATTAATTCATTGTATTTATTGTGACAGCCTTATTCCTGCTTCAGTAATAACGTTAATGCGCCATTAACAGTTACTGTAACGAAGTTACAGGGAACATAATCGATATAATCTAAGGAAACTTTATAATGGATGTAGAGATGTTTTTAGAAGCTACCGTTGAGTAAATCGATGTCTTGTCAACAGTTAACTATAATGGATAACTTGTGGCAAGAAAAACCTCGACGGATGAAAAAAATATCGTTACAAACTTGTTACAGACCAGTAAACAGCACTTCTACGAAAACCGACGTTTTTATCGATAAACTGCTATATTCCGTGCTAAAAGTATGGCACGCTAATTATTATTAAAATATGGATAATTATATTCAATACGTTTACGGAATTTTTAAGAATTTTTCAGTAGCAAACAGAATTGATATTAAATAATCACGCTAGAAATGTTGGTCACATTTCGTGCTGGAGTAAAGTAATACCATAAAAGACATAAATTTGGCTTTCAAAACAACAGAAAATCACACAAATTTATTAATTTAATTTAAATTTTGAGTGTCTACAATAAATGCCATTAATAAAAATCCCATAATTTAAAAAAATAATCATAAGTTTTTTTTTAATAATTTTCGATTGTTGTAAAGGTCTACGACGCGACACCAGGTATTGATTGCGTGACGTCATTCCGTCTATCAAGTACTTCAGACACAATAAAATTCTATTAAAAGCTTCAACGTAAAAAATTTCATAAATTTTTAAATTATTTTTTAAACAAATACGAAAAAATATATTAATTAGCAAGCGTAGGAGCTCTGTCTAAATATTGCCTGCCCTAGAAATGATTGATAACTTAGCCTACAATAAGCTACTTTTAAATAGGTCATCGCTTCAGATTCGTTATTTATTTTCTATAAATAAAATGATTAGAACTTTGTTATTCGTATTATAAATGTTATTTAAATATGATAAAATGATTTCAAAACCGTGCTAGCAATGATAACTTAATTCTGTTTAAAATGATTTTAATTAAATCAAGTCTGTACTAGATCAACAACCTTACAATTGCCATTACCTTATTCTGCAAGTCGTTTCTTTTTATATACGGCATATTCAATGTCTGGAATGACATCGATTCGTTTGTCTGTACAAATAAAAATTGTTCTAAAAAATCGAGAGAATATATATATGTACTGTAATGTAAAAATGTTATGCAGTTTACATCCCAAGTCCCAACCTATGACATATACAGTATATATTTTTATACAAAAAATCGACTATGTGATGCATTAATATGTGTATCGAGATTTTAGTAATGGGGATTTTAAAATTCACTCCATTTTTGCATTTATCCACGTGACGAAAAGAGGGAAAGATTAAAAAAAAAAAAAATTAAAATCCCCTTTAACATTTTGGCTGAGATCCAATACATTCCCGGCTACAGTTTTCTTTCTGAAAAAGTTTCATTCTTGAGTATTTTAATTAAGGTTAAATTGTACATCTTGAAGTGTGTATGTATGCATAAAACTAGTATTTTTTTCTACTATAATACATTATAATTATTTTAAACAAAAACTATGAAATTATGATTTAAACAGTTACTATGCAAATGCAGTTTATTGTATTCCACAGTTTGTATTTTTATGCTTTCATAAATACTTTGTTGGTTGACAATTATTCTTTTTAAAGCTAAGTTTGAGATTCTTTATGTTCAATAAATGATATGCAAGATTACTAGCAACATTGAACTTTTAATTAATTAACAAAACAACGTCTTTTGTTCAAAGTTCAGTGTCATATGTTTCATTTCTTATGTACAGTACTTGTTTATTATATATACTACTACACCATCGTTTGTCACTTTGGCCTTTATCTTTTGTGAATAAATGAATAATTAACAGTTTCCTATTTACTAAACTTATTATACTCATTTTCCTGTTAGAAAAGCGAGAATTTAAATACTTTATATTGTTAATTATAACTTCATTTAATTATTAAACAATTATAAATCCTTACATTTGCATTATACATAAAAATAGGATAACGACTTAAAATTAGCAAATCATCTTGTTTATTAAAAGGAAAAAATAAAATTTTATTAAAATTTATATCAATAGTTATAAATTTTAATTAATCATCAACAATGTGGGTCGAGTTTAATTTTTCCTGTTGAAAATTCTAATTTAAACAAAAAACAAAAAAGTTTTATATAACAAGTTTCCTGGAAAAAAATAAATTTAAAATTTTCTTATTTTTCAAAATATATTTTTAATTATGTATATCTCAAAGTAATCAAAAATTCAATATGCATATTATATATGGTTATTTTTATCCCATTATTAAAATTTTATAATTCTCAATGTTTCTGAAGATTTTTAAATATTAAAAGATAAATAAGTTAGAATTCTCAAGTATCATTTATACATCTACTAACTTAAAACTTTATGACAAAAAAAACATTTTAATATCTACCATTCGGATTATTTGACAATTTATCATCGAAGATTTTTGCCAATGAAAACCTCTCGTAGATTATATTAATTCCAAAGGGAGAAGTTTGATAAACACTCGAGATAACATCTCTTTAAATAATTTAAATGGTCAAATTCATTCTGATTTTCACTTATTCATACGAGAAGTTTAATCGATTGTTCGAATTGTCTTTTGTCAAATCTTTTTCTATATATATATATAATTTTAGAAAGTATTTCATTCGTACGGATCAATACAAAAGCAACAAACAAGAAGAAATAATCTCCGTTAATTAGTCAGAGGATAAACGAATATCTGGCTAAATGATGTATGTTTGAAGAGCATCTCTTTAAATTTTGATTCACTCTTTCTTAATTTTTATTTATAGAAGGGCGTTTTAAACGATCCAAGCTGTGCTAAACTTGAAGAGAAAAATAAATATGAACCGATTTCTTCAGAAAACTAAACGGTAATTGCTAACGTTAATTAAAACTGTTTTGTTTCCCAGTTTACTAGAATTATAAAAGTTTAAACAGTAGAAAAGACTGTTAAAATGCACTATAACTAATTAAAGTATCGTTTATAATAAAATAAATTATGATATTTATAAAATCTTGTATGTTTAAAGGAACAGTTTCAAGAGTTCTTGGAAGATTATCCTGAACTCTAGGGATTTTACTTTACATAAACAGACAATTATTTTCGTCCAATCTAGTTAAACTCATGCAAAACTCGAATCTCGGTTGAGTATTTTAACTGTGAGACCATTTAAAATAATACATTATTGCGATTTAATTAAGATAAGGGTATAAAAAAAATGTTTTCTCTGGGAAAAATATATAGGCCCTATATATTTAAGAGTTTCTAAAGTATTATGCCCGACGTGTTGACGAGTAATTCTTCGGTAAATGTAGAATTTAATTAACGAGTATCATTATTTTATTTTATATTTTAGCAGTTTAGCCGTTTTATAAAGTTTTTTGAATTTGATAAACTAGGAAAAATAAAGAAGTTAATAAAAGTTACCTGCGTACTGCTGCCATCTGTCAACTGGTAAAACAATTATCAGATAACGTAGAAGATAGCGAACTTCTCACTTTAGTAAAAGTGATAGATTAAAAGGCGTGGTTCGATATATATACCATACTTAAGATGTACGTTAAACCGATATATCTTGTTGATATATGATATTAGGAATCATTTCATGAATGGAAAACGCAGATAGACAAAAATTATGATTGAGAGCAAAAAAAACTATCATGATTAATCTACGAATTAACAACACTTTCTTGCAGTCACAGGTGCTAGTATAACAATAGTGCAGTAATTTATTTGCATACGTTACAAATAATTACTTAATTCCAAACAGAGCTTATTGATACCATTCAGCGTTTGTAACAATTAACATTAATATGCTGCATTAATGTGTTGATCAAGTTAAACATAATTACGCATACACGATAGTTTAATTAACACTGTAATAATAGTTATTGATCTCTGTAGTTTTTCATATAAAAATTATAAGATAAATATAATTATGTATCGTACTGATTGTTAGTAATGATATAATAATTTCAATGATATCAATCAATCAAAGGTCGCCATCTTTAAAGAGGTCATAGAAACTTTAATAATAACAGATAAATAGCTTAGTTAATAAAGGACGATGCTCTAAAATTTGAAAATTTTATGATGTTTTGTTCTTGAGATATATTTTGTGAACAGACATCAACGCATGAAGTAGTTACATACGCCAATTTCTGTAAAAAATGATTAAAAAATGAATTTCCTTTAAATAACTTTATTATGTAAAGTATCTAAAAGTATATCAGTTTTATTACTATTTTATTTTTTAAATTATTAATTTAAGTTTATATATCAGAATCTTTAAAAAATTATATTTTAACTTTTAATAAAGAAAGCTTCACATAATTCATCGATTTTACGAGTATTCTTTAGTTAAATAGCCAAGAATAAAATGCAAACTTTTTGTATTTTTGCCATCGAGAAAATCATTTTAGAGAAAATTTTAGAAGGTTTAATAAAGATCGGCTTCTTCTTAATTAGATTGCACTTAGATTATTTAAGTTTCTCATTGTTCGGTCTACGAAAGTATTGCAGAAAATTAAATTTTGTACTCCTGCCAAACTTTTAAGTTATTGTGCTCATCAAATAGCATTGATATATATAAAGTTTTCAGATGGAAAAGCGGAAACTAGAAAATTGCGAACAATGACAAGATTCAATTATTTTAGATATTTCACAAACCATTTCATCTGGACTGGAAAGAAAGAAATTTAATATTGTTTTCGACCGATTTATATATATATAGGCCTAGTATATAGAATTACATTTATTAACTCCGTTTAGGTATTAAGAAGCAAATCCGCTAGCGAAAATTACATTAAAAAAGAAAAAGAATTTTAAAATTTTGTATCAAAAATTCTACTGATGAAAATTCGGATTTAAGCATGTAAATTATTTCGGTACACTTCAACCATAAGTGGAAACTAAATAAAGTATTATAATATCTTTAGTTAGCCTACTTCATGTTCCGCCTAATAAAACATAAGTAGTCTGTTAATTATAATCTTATTTAATAGACTTTAAACTAGGAATTGAGAATTTTATGGCAGACCCTTCTAACCGAAACAATTTAAAATCCGTAATTTAATCATTTATATCGATATAACACGATAATTTCTAATAAAATTTTCTGTAATGATTAAATTGTCGCTTTAACAGTTTGATTAATTTTTTGTTTTATTAAATTTCTACAGAATTATTTTTAATAATCCAGAAGTTAATAAACAAGAATTTGTTTACGTGAATATTCCGAGCGAGTTGGTAATCGGAATAGTAGAAAGTTTAAGAGGAGAGTCATTGGCAGGATTAGTTGGAATAAAGACAAGCCAATCAAAGGCTAAATGTAGATCGCAATGAAGTCTGCAGATGGTTCCAGAAAACTGGATCAATAACTAGAATACACTGTAAGGGCAACTAGGATTACAACCTATCAGATGATAGACATTTGTACTAATGGATCAAAGAGATTGGACTTCAGCACCGACTAGTTCCGTTTGGATATCGGTGCATCACTTCCACTATGCTATATAGGATGTTGCGTAAGTGCCGTAACACACAACACATGATTTGTGTGGCTGACCTCTCGTTGGTACAAATGCGACCGAATTAACATAAGAGACATATCTTAGTATATTCGCCAATGAATAAAAGTTTTCTCTTTTCTCAATGACTCATCCGGAGGGAAACACTAAGACAACTAACATAAAGAGGAAAACTATACCATAATGTAATTCGGTATTATTAAAGATGTTGCAGATGAGCAGAATTTCAATTTTTCTCAAGGGAATCCGAAATATTTCGTTGGGGAAATTTTAAAACTGTATACATATGTATGCATCTTTACTCCAGATTTAATTCAACAACTACGGTCATAATATTGATCAACCTTAAAAGCTACTTCAACATTAATTATACGGATTGATAAACATGGGATACGAAAGACTTTTATTCTTACTGTCTTAGAATATTGTTAACCCAATATAATTTATTTATCATTTATCTTTTTACACAGTAATGTATAAATAATTGTTTTATTTTCATAAATTTGTATATCTTTCGACATCGATTTTAGAATTAAGAGTTGCTATTTAGCATAGTATATAATGTAACATAGAGTCAAATTACTAAATATGATAATTTAAAGCTCCCAAAATGTTAATTAAGGAAATATTCAGGCTCTTTATGATTTCCTAAGAGTACTTTAGCTAGCTTATACTGCTAAAATATTCTTATGAAATACTTTTAGAGATTTATAATATTCTCTGTTATTAATTTTTCAGGATATTATCAGATTAATGTTAATATATTCTTTATATCATTGAGAAAAGGGCTTATATGCTACAGACAAGAAATACTTTATTAATGTCATAAACTTGTTTATTAAAATTTAAAACGCATAGTATTCTATATATTAATAAAACATTAATAATAATAATCTATACTTTAATTCGTCTAATAATAAATTGTGACGCAACATAAGTTGCAAATAACAAAGAGTATGACGTTTTAACAACCGATGACGAAACAATGAATTGAAATATATAAAAGGATTGTTACGTAATAATTAATATGTTAAAATTTTAACAAATTATGACAAAACAATAGCGACGTAATAATAGTAAAAAGAGTAAGTTGTGACTAAAACAATGGCTATGACTCAACAATGAGAATGTTTTTTTCACTTTTATATCAACAATAGCTTTAGCTTTTGATTTCCCTGAATTTAATGGTAAAAAATTAAAAAAAAAATATGTAAAAAATTGCTAAATTAAAACAATACATTTTAACCTATAGTGATTGTAGAAAATATTTAAAGTAATCATCATTTCTCGGGATTTTAGAAAGAGTTATTCGCTTTGATATCTTAACTTTTCATCGATTAAAATGGAATAAAACAGAAACAAGTAGCATCATAGAAATAATGAAATTATAATTTAGAGAATATACTGATAGAATTAAAGAAAGATTAGAGAGTCTGAGGAGACTACATAGATGTGATGAAGACAATCCAGTAGAAAGGATAATTGACGAAAACCAGACGATTTTAAGCGAGGAGAAGAAAATCGTTGTCGAGATACATGAATTTAAATGATGATAATCGTACTCGCAATTAACATAATTACTTCAAGAGATGGATTTTAGAAAAATTTTAAATAAATAGTATAAAATTTCATTGTACATCCCTTATAAATCTTTAAAAATCAAATTACTGTAATTTAGTTTGCTTTTTTCTTCTTCTTCGCGTAAGAAAAAATAATTTTTAAGAAATTACTGTCATTATAATGATTGATATTAAGAGATATATAATAGCCTTGTGCTATTAATTGTTTGGGATATTATCAAATTAATTTTGATATCTTCTTCATAGCATTGAAAAAAATGAATTTTTTTTTTATTTTTAATCTTACGGGCAAGAAATGTGTTATTAGAAAATGCTGTATCGCAATTTAATGCTTTTTTTATTATCCACTTTCTAAATAATAAAGTGTTATCAAGAGTAAACTCTTCGGGATACATAAACATAAAATATAAACATTACTCAATCAAAAGTTGCTAATAATAGGCTGTTGCTGAATAGGGATGACATTTAAATATCTATCTGTCACAGGGAAGAAAATCCTTAGTGATTAGATAGAATTTTAATATATCTATTACGATAGAATAAGGTCAAAATTCAAAGGTCAAATAGCACAGACTTGCACTAGAAAGAAGAGAAAAAAAAATAAAAAAACAACTCTGTACAGTTCTTTCGATTTGATATCGGATAATTGGCAAATTTCGGTTTGAGGATCAAAGAGCGCCGAAACAAAATTAAAATAAGGGTCGGTTCAGTTGGCTTGACTTCTTTCTCGACCTTTCGGGATCATACAGGTCAGATTTTTCGACATTGAACTTAACTGAATCAACAAATGGTCGCTCGATAGACTCGACCGAACCCTTTCTAGTGTCTCTTTACCGTCTGGTAGTCTTAATACTAGAGGATAAAGGTCATAAAGTCGCTATCCATCACCTATCACTATTTAAGAAAGAAAAAAAAGAAAAAGTATTCGACGTGACACGCCGAAGGTCACCTTTTGACTTATTTCTTGGATAACTCGACATCTTCGTCGAATTAGCGACTTTTTATATCGAAAGATGCCGTGGCACATAAGTGAAATTCTTTATAAAATTCTATTAAAATAATATATAAATAATAACAAAGCAATATGGTATTTATCTAAAGGTCTAGTTTTAATTTAATATCAGTATCAGTTCCAGAATAAACGCAAATCATGTTGCTATAATTATACTAATTACAATGAAATAAATTAAAGCATTGTACTCGTTAAAATACATCTGGAACAGTTCCCATAGGCACTGTGAAATTAAAATAATGTTCCTCTTGCAGATTTTTTTAAGATAATTTGTTCTTCCATATGCAGTAATTTTCCTTTCTTGTGATTCTTAAGATTCGCGAACTGTTTAACCAATCTTCATTTTTCCTCAATTATGCTACAAACCCCCAAAGGTAGATAGCGAGTACATTTTTAGCAGAAGTTTTATATAAGATATATATTAACATAGTTACTGTGTATTATTTAAATATAATAACAATAACGTTATTAATATATGGGAGTACAAATGTACCAGATATAAACACAAGCACGTCTTATATTTTTTAAATAGAAGAAAGTTGTTGGAAAGATAACGCCAGAGGCTGATGATAATATATTGCATTCTGGAACATAGACTTTCAGAAACTTCATTGTATGGCAAACACTCTACCTGAGGCTAACATATGACCTCTACTACCTTCCAAACCATGTCCTGGTGTGCAACGGCGCCTCTTGATATTTTATAAGCGACATTTCTGGAAGGATATATATATAAATATATATAACTTACATAAAACTTTCAAGCAAAGTCAATACATAAAACTTTACGTGAGATTTTTTTTCTTTCTAAAGAGATTGAAAAACCGACATGTCGGCTCTTTTAAAACTCTCGTAAAAAAAGAAAAAGAAAATAACTTTTTATAAATTTATTCTAGATATAAAGTTATTTGATAAACTGAGCTTTCGATTACTAAATCACTTTCTAGAACTTTTGTCATCTTTAAATATTATACAATATAATAAATGTCTAGGAAACTGGATGAGATAATTGAGATTTGTATACACTTTTAGGAGCAATTCCAGAAATGGAGATCGAGTGTAGAGAATATTATGATATAAGCAAGAATAACTATATTTAAAATGTAAATCTTTAACATTAATTTTCTATGCCGTTAGACTATTTATTAATAAATGGGTTAACATTTTCTAATTTTCGGAACGTCTAGCAATTTCCGAAATGAGTTCTGTACGTTTATTTTAGAGGAATACTTACGATTTTATTCCTCTCAAACAGTTCTCGTACAGAACTGATGGAAACCAGAAGGTTGCATTTGCATCGCTGATTATTCTTATATCTTTATAAAGCTCGAAAGTCGATAGAAAGTAAGCCGAGATTTTTATATTTTAATTCTAATTTAGAATTTTCATCGTGTAAAAGAACAAAAAAAATTTTTTTTATCAATTTATTTATTTATTTTTTCATAAATATTCGTAATACTTAAATATATAAATATTTATTTTCACAATTTAAATTTTGTTTACGTCCCTTTTTCTTTTAACAAAAATATCTCGAAATTAATTTATTAATGTTGTTAACTTATTATCTTTTTTTATAAATATGAAACATTAAAATGAAAATATATAAATGCATTTATATATATATATATAATTTAGAATTATAGATTTCTGCTCTTTAGAAATTTGTTTATAAGCGTTTAAATTTATGGTAACTTCGACATTTTGTTTTTTAAGTTGAAATTACGCCAATTAAACAATTTTCAAGTTAATTTATGCACAGATTTTATTTTGTTTTTTTTATAAAATTATATTATTGCATTCTCTCGGGGTTTTGGAAGAGAACGAGACATATGTTTTCTTCGGAAGGAAATATGTCATAAACACGTGAAACGCATCATAAAATTATATAGCATACTAAAAAAAATTTTTCATTTAATATGATTATTACGACGTTAAAAACGCATTCAAATAATAATTTTGTGTTAAATTATTTATTTTAACATAAAAAGGCATCATAAAATTATATAGCATACTAAAAAAAATTTTTTCATTTAATATGATTATTATGACGTTAAAAACGCATTCAAATAATAATTTTGTGTTAAATTATTTATTTTAACATAAAATTTATTTGTTAAAATAATAATTTATGGTTAACTAAAACAGAAAAAATTAGGGATTTTTTTAAATTAATTTTTATACATTGATAAAAACAAACTGCTCTTTAGAAATTTGTTTATAAGCGTTTAAATTTATGGTAACTTCGACATTTTGTTTTTTAAGTTGAAATTACGCCAATTAAACAATTTTCAAGTTAATTTATGCACAAATTTTTTTTTGTTTTTTTATAAAATTGTATTATTGCATTCTCTCGGGGTTTGGAAGAGAACGAGACATATGTTTTCTTCGGAAGGAAATATGTCATAAACACGTGAAAGTTCTTGCAACGTATGCGATATAAGTTAAGTTATGCTTGGATGGAAGCATATCATCCTCGTAAATATTGAATATATATATATATTTAATCCGTACCTATTTACATTTTTAAAAAATATCGGTTTATAAAACTTTTTAACAGTTGGTTTTTCTAGTCATACAATATATAGACAAACAGTCAATTTTCTTCGTGATAATTTTCTCTTGCTTTTGACAAATAAAAACACTGTTAAAGTTAGTTCTTTCAATCGTTGAGTCATTTGTTTGTTTGGTTGTCATGGTTACACTAGACCAATGAATACAGCCTGATTGATCAACATGGCGTCCAGTTTCTCAGATAAAAAAGGGTGCGGAACGACATCCTGCGGTGCTATGTTAATTACGCTTTTCTTCCTTTTAGATCGATTGATTTCCGATGAATTTCCGAGTCTAATTTTCTAGCGAAACTTCTAAGTTTACTTTACCAGAACTCTATAAGGATAGCATTGGATTCGTGTAGATTTGTTTACAATGGGACTTTTTAGAAATGTCTGTCTGTGAGAGATACATTTTCGTTTTAATTTTACTTATATTCATAAATTGCAATGATTATTAAAATATGCACAGAGTCAAATTTAAGTTGGAGTATGTTCGACCGGAAACCACGCCGCAGTCGCCATCTTGAAAATGAACTTTAAAATCTTCACGCGAAAATGTTTATTAATACACAGCTAGTGTTTAAATGACAGCAGTGGTATCGATTATTTCTGTTAATAAATTAACCAATAGTGTTGCTACTTGGGAGGTAGGTAAAGCCGCAACAGTTTTAAGAACCACGTGGCATGTGGAACCAAAGAGGGCCTCATAAGATAGAGTGAATTTACCTTCGAGCTACTGAATATCACTAACTATTCATAAAGCAGAACCACACATACTTGTCTCTAATTCCTTTAATTTATTGACGATGCTTTCTTTGTGTAATTCAGAAACAGTTCACGAGTGCATTGTGAATCATTGTTGAGGGTCGACATTTTGGTTCATTATGTCAACAGATCAGCACGCAGTCATGCAACTGTTTTGCACATTTCGTTTTTATATCTCGGTTTTAAATCAATCATTTTTTCGTATATCTCAAGTAGAAAATATGTTAAACGAATGCGAATAGCATATATTATGCATTTACGGCATTTAAATGTATATATTTCTTTTTTTTTTTTAAAGTTAAACATAATCGTAAACAACATGGTGGAAATTTTACATGATATCGAAATAATTTTATTTTTACGGTTAACGTAATAAATAAAAACATATATATATTTTAAAAATTTATAGATAAAATTAAATTCTACACATTTATTTAAAATTTAAATTTGAAGTGTTATCGTGTTAAAAGATTTAGGAAAAAAAAGTGAAGAAGAAGAAGAAAAAATGTACCGAGAATTAATTATCTTCCTTAATGGATAAAGAAAATAAGGATTGAACATGAAGGAAATAAAATCATGATTAGAAAATTTTCACGATCATAAAGTTAAGAGTTAAGAGGTTGGATGTTTTTAAGCGATAATCAAATCCTCGAAAAAATCTTCAGAAAAATAATTTCTCTCTCTTTTTTTCTTCGGTAGGTTTCTTTGGTTTAGAAATAATTAAAAAGTAAAACCGGAAGGTGAAATGAAAGAAAATGTGTCAATAACTTGTATTTTTGAAATATTTTCTTAAAAAAACGAGTTAGAAACGCAAAATCCCATTAATTTTTTTTTTTACTTACAGTAGTTTAATTGAGATAGAAATAATTGAAAGAAAATCAAGCTTGACTACTTCTAATTACGGATTTTAAAATGTATAGATAATTTTTTGAATAAAATTATATCTAAAAATAAATAAAATATATTAAAATTTATATAATATAATTGAGTAGGGATGGTTTAGAAATAATTAAAAAGTAAAACCGGAAGGTGAAATGAAAGAAAATGTGTCAATAATTTTTATTTCATCGAGTTTATCAGTTAAAATTAATTCCGATTTTCCTCCTTGATTCTTGTAGAATTTTTTCCTTCTTCCTCTAAGGGAATCATAAGAGAGATTACATGTTATTCGTGGACTTAATGAATTATTTTATCTTTTTTTCGTCATGTCTATTGGTTTAAACTTTAATATTCCGACTACTAGTCGGTTGTATCTGTGGATTTTATAATTAATTAAATATTCGAAGTCTATATTCTTAGTTATGCATTTATACAAGAAGTTTGTCTGGCAATATTGGGTTTGCGTGATTGATAACATTTTATTATTCGAGATAATTTAAAGAATATTGTTATCGATATTGTTAGAGAAAAAGAAAATTTAATCAAAAATTTGTACTTTATTTTTTCTAATCGAAATTGGTCACCTGTAATCAGGAATCGCATTCGAAAACGAATTTAAACTTAACTTCAATCTAAGGGTGAAGATTAAGAGCGCAATACGTTTAATTCTTTTTATTAAAAAAAAGAACGAAAGTTTTCAATTTAAATTCTGATAAAGGAGTGTCAAAAGAGTCTTTAGTTAGAGGAAAAGCGTCAAAAGGTAGTATTAATGATGAATGGTGCATATCCAACCCGATGCAGATCGATCCTTTCTCTTTTTACGGACTTTGTTAAAATGGATTATATTTGGCAGGACTAGAATCCACGTGTCGTTTCTATGACAACCGCCCAATTCGTTCTTTTTTTTCGGAAAAAGAATCAACTCTCGTATTTAACTCGGTGATAAACATCAGTAAAGGATAATTTAACGACGCAATTGATTTCTTCGAAAGTTTTATTTTTAAATTTTTCATTTTTGAAGATAAAAATTTTTAAAAGTGTGGGGGTTATATTTAGGAAGAGTCGACGAAAGATTGAAGTTTATATCAATCAATGCCTCCAACAATGTACCAAGCTTTATGTTGTCTTTCTGGTGTAAAACGATCATAAAAAGCAAGTGACATTTTTATTACTTCATTGATTTTTTCTTGTCCCTTATAACTTCGCTTTTTTGTCAGTTCCGCGTTGGGATTAGTTTGCTCTTTGAGGTCTTCAAATATTTCCTTTCTTTATGCCTTTTTTATATTTTACCTGTATTCTATCCTTGTTTTTTTTTTATTTCTCATCAATTATAGTAATTCTCTTTATTTTTTTCCTTCTCTCTTCCTTTTTCTGAACACTTGCTTTAGCAATGTTCATTATTCTGAAAGCAAACATGTTTATGCATTTTAGTTTTAATAAATTTATCTATTTTTTCCTGTTTTGATAAAATTCAAAATATTTTTATTCTAGTTTTATCTTACTAATAATTTAATCAGTAAAAAAAATTTCACGAATCCTTTCTAAAAAAATATTTTAATGCTATTCGATTTAGTTTCTGCTTAATTTGTGATGTCTCATATAGTTCTATTCTGTGGTCTTCCGCATAAAATTATTAGAATAATGATGTGATAAATCATTAGATAGATTAAAACAAATATTTTCTATCACAAGAACTATTCTTATTAATCTGAGCAGAAATTTTCATCAACACGCTGCAACTATGTGTAAAAAGCATCAAAGATTCATTTTGTGTTAACTTTCTACATAAAATTTGCTTCTTCTAAATCGTTATTAGCATAGAATTATGATTTAGAGGAAGAAAATTTTACAAAATCAGATTTAGACAATATAAGATGCCAAATATTGATCTGGAAACAGTTTATTTTATCTGGAAACTGTTTTTCTTTAGTGAGCCCATTCAGAGAGTATCGAAGAAAAGAAAACGATGTTTATCGAGTACACAGATAAACAAAACACGATTGGTTCCTTGTAATGAGCAATAAATTAGTATAATCTTTACACTTTACTGTAGTCAGACATGGAATGTGCTCCTTAATAAGCGGAAAGGCAACAGGAATAGCAACAGTCGATCCAATTACTGTATTCCGAAGCATAAGCACATGCTGGGAATAAGAGGGTGGCCCTTCAGGAATCACGGTAGCGTATTACACGGAGGGTGCACTGTGGGTAAATTTCGGTGTTTGTTAAGAGACGGGTGCAGTGCCCTTAACTGCAGGGATAGCCACTGCTGTTAATGACAGGTGGCAAGGCTGTCGCTGTGTGTGGCCTTTAGGGGTGTCAGATCTTCCCTTTTCGGCTAAGAGCTCCTGGAAATTTAGACAGAGAACGATAATGAGTTAGCAAAGTGAGGACACGCTACAAACTCCAAGAGAAAGTTTAAATGCTAAGGATAAAATATAACTATAATTGTAACACGACACGTAAACATATAACCGATTTAGAGCCGCATATTAGCAGAAATATTTGAAGAGATATCTACACTTAGCATTATAGAACCTGCTAAATATTAAAAGATTAAATTAATATTGTTGTAAAATATATAGTAAAATTTATTAAAATAAACTTAATGTATTAAAAATGAATTTAAAAAAATGCTGTCGTCTTATTCATCCATTTAAGGCAATGATAGAAGTTGAGGTGAATGGGTTTTCAAAGCAGAGTAACTGTTTAAATATATTTATGAAGAACAAAATTTGTTGTGTTTGCTTTACTTCAGCTCATTCAGCTAAATTTCCATCATTATCTAAGTGGATGAGAATAGGAAGAAAATCTTATCAACAGAAATGTGCTCATACGAAAAATGTTGTTGCTACAAATCATTAATTCTAGATGATACATCAAGTGCATAATTGTGCTATTTTAACTCCATACAATAACTGTAATTAAAATTCAAAGAAAAAAAAGAAAAGTTGCAACTTCTTTACTAAATAAATAATTCAAAACCATAGATCAAGAACGGATGAAATATTAACTTCTACTTAATATCTCTCTTCCTTTGAACATTCTATAGTTCTATCGGGTTGCTTTTCTACAACATATAATTACATGTCGATGTAGAAAGGATATCATCAACGAGATAGATATCTATATATTTATCGGTGTCAAAATATTTATTGTTGTTTATACGTCTGGATAAGATCTATCAAGTTCCTGATATTTATAAATAAACAGAAAAGCGTCAAAGATTGGAGTTTTAACTGCTGTTTGTTGATCTGACGGACGTATTTGTTGAAACTTAAGACGTTCTTCATGTTAGAATATTGTCTTAGATGTGTATAAAAAGAAAAACAACATTTTATATGAAGAAGACAAGATCTTACAAGAAAACTAATTAAAGTTATTATAGCTTAACTCAGAGAAAATAATAAAAATGCGTTTTGTTTATATTGTTTTGCTAAGTTAAACGAGTAATTAGTAAATTATGAACCAAACAAATCTTTTGTAAACCGATTAACTTCTGTCTTGGTTTTTATTCGTTAAATTATTATTGGGATTATTACTTACAGAGTAACTTACATTGTACAATAGAAAAAACAATGTAAAGGCATAAAAATATTTTATAAGTCTGTACAGTACATAAAATTTTTCTCTGTAGGCTGCATTTTCGTTTTTCGGACCAACATTCGTTAAAAATAAATTAATTTTCGAAATAAATTAATAACCGAATGAGATTTTCTTTTATCGAATCTTGTAATTTAATAATTCAGGTAAGTTTTCATTTATACACCTGTGGATGGTCGAAGATGATCGATTCTTATACAAATAGTTTGCAAAAAAAGTATTCATATATATAACATTATATACATATATATATAATATCGATTCATAAATATAGATGAAGAGAAACAAAAAATAAAAATCTTTTCACTACGTTATTGTTATTTTTGCCGGATCGTATATCCCGAGGTCATGCTTCACCTGACCTCCGCAGGGCATGAGGAGTTATTTATCCAAGAATGGGAGGAGATAAGTTGTCAATCAAGTCTTTCCCACACACGAGGACTTGTGTAAGGGACCAGTTTACACAGCTGGGATAGGAGTGCCCTCTGATGAATGAACTCGCTTCGAGACTATAGATTATTGGGGGCACAAGGGTGACAATACGAACGTTCGGCCTCCCACCGTGTCCTTTTGTCTCACAGCAGGGAAGAAGACCCATCTGTCTGATCACCGGAAGCCTCATAGACCATTTGAGTGGGCAGTCTTCCATCTCTCTCTCTCTCCAGTTCACATTGTTCTCGTTAAATTGCGTCCTTCACAAAATGAAACTTATTTGAAATAAATAGGCCATTTCCATTGTCCAAATCTCTTTGTAAATTAGAAATGAGTCAACACGATGATACTTGGTGTTAAATGCACATTTCTCCAAACCAATTATGGATAGGACGATGTGATTTTTAACGATTTCTCACGATTCTTTTTCTACGATTAAATTACGCTATAAAAAACATGAAAACGTTATTATTATTATTTTTTAACATTCTTAACATCGCTCTATATCGATACCATTATTTTTAAATTCTTCTGCAAATCGTGTGTATTTAATTAGCCGCCGTACTCTATTATTTTTATTTCTTTTTTCATTTCGCTTAAATAATCTGCGTTATATTCTTATTTTTCTGGTTATCAGATATTCAAATGAGCACCTGCATGGCAATTAAACATAGTTAGAATAGTTCTCGCTAGATGGAACTGAGATACATTATCGGAAGAAAGCAATAAAATTATCCAAATTAGATTATCGAAAATTTAATTTTAAGATTTCTCAACATCCCGAAAGGTTATGCTCATAAAGGATAAAATAAGAACTCGACCACCGTGCTCCTGTTAAGGCAGAAATTGCCATGATTTTTAACGATTAAACGAAGAAAAATAACTACCTAAAATTCGAATATAACGTAAAAACCGGAATTTCGATAACATGAATAAATAACGGAATTAAAAACTAAGTTAATTATCGATTAATTAATTTATATTTTGCTTTTTTTATATGTTATAATTATAACAAATCGCATCAAGATTGAAATTTATGAAATATGGAACTGATAATATATTAAAGGAAGAAAGAAAAAAGATTATCGATAAAGTTAAAGAAAAATAATCGATACTAGTTGAATACTCTTATAACCATCAATTTAGAAGCGAATAGAAAATAGCCATGCACCTGTGAGAATTAAATATAGGTCTCTAGCTCTCTTTCTATATATATATAGTATATATAAAGAATGGGATCAATAGCAATATTTTTTGCATTTACGACTTGGAATTTTTTTCCTAAAATATTATTTTGCGAATTGCTTTCTTCTATGAGAAGAAAGATTTATCGAAGTGGATAAATATTCATCAAAAGAAATAAAAATCCATATATTAATATCGATTCAATAAAACGATAACGGGAGAGAAAGTTAAACACAGAATTTTGCATTAAAAGAAGAAAAAAAAAATTTTAGCCGAATAATAAATAATATTCAGATATTCTCATAAAATACGGGGAAAAAGAAAGAAAGAAAGTAATAGTTTTCATTTATAGTAAATCTGAAAATATAAACTTTATATAAAAATAAGAAAAAGAGAAAAAAACTTTAGATCTTTCCTGTTCTGTGAACAGTGAAATTTCTTTCAATTGGAAACTGACCTGGTGCAATATATTCTTGTGCGAGTAGAACATCTCCAATAGAATTGGTCGTGTGTTCAGTTCTCTTTATGATACGGATAGAATCTAAACAGTCTCCCATTACACAGGCCAGCGTCAGATGTGTAGGAGGTAACAGTTTGCAGAAGATAAATGAACATCATGGTTGAACGGCGTCTTGACAGAGAAGGACAGAAGGATGAGCAGAGACTTCGCAGATACAATTATCTGTGCTGGTCAGTGACATGTCACACTATCCTCCTGATCGGATGTATCTGCTGTTTAATTCAACATTCTGCAAAATAGCATCATTTATTTGTATTAAGTCCTATATATTGAATACAATCATGTCCATACATAAATTTTGCAATGAGTCTATAACAAATATGACTTATAGAACAAATATATATGCTGCACATCAAACTATACATTACATTAATTTCTAGTTTAAAAAAATAAAACTAAATCTTATTTACAAGTAAAATTTATGCAATTTAACTTAAACTAGAATATATTTATAAAATCATTTTTTTTTTTTTTGAGAGGGAGTTTGTAACATTAGGGAATTTTCCTCATAACCAATGTAAATTTATTTCTAAAGCTCTTATCTGTAGATCTTGTGAACTAATGGTACCGAAGCGAACCAGAGATTGAAATTTTTGATAGGAAAAGAGTCTAACAATAAACGGCTAAGCTATTTGTAATAGAACAGATTGGATTCGAAATAGTTCGAGATTTTTCTTTTTAAGGATATTTTTATAAAGTTTCTTTTTTTAAAAAAAGCACAGAAAATAAAACTTTTGCTGATGCGTGTTGAACTTTATAAAAAGTTTTTTTTTCGCACAATGGACTTAAGCATTTACTTCGAAAAAATTCAACTTGGAGAATAAAAATAAGTTATATTTGAATATTATTTTCGAAAAAAAAAATAATTTTTTTTTTCCTTTTTAGAATTTTTTGGTAGCTTTATCGACTTCCAGTTTTATGCGGAATATTTATTAAAAATGCAGGTTAATAATACATCAAAAAAGCTAGATTTTTCCTTACTTAAATCTTATATTTGAATATTATTTTCGAAAAAAAAATAATTTTTTTTTCCTTTTTAGAATTTTTTGGTAGCTTTATATTCCAGTTTTATGCGGAGTATTTATTAAAAATGCAGGTTAATAATACATCAAAAAAGCTAGATTTTTCCTTACTTAAATTTGTTTATCGTATTAAATTTAAGACGGGATAATTCTAAAGCTTCTAAATTATGTTTGCACCATTCACTTTTGAAGCAACTGTTTACTGAATTTGTTTTCAATAACATTCCAAATAAAGCATTGCTTATAAGATTTACTAGTTTAATTTCGCTACATTAAAACTTACGGAATTGCTAGGTAGTTTATAGGATTAAAAGCATAGAAAATTCTTCTTCCGAATTTTGACTCGAAGGACCATTCACTCGACAGCTGTTCGATATAGATCAGTGTTATTTCGAATGGAATTAAGCACGATACAAGGATGTAGGCCATCGAAACAAGATTACCGATACTAGACTGCCGTATTTCTCACATCTAAAGAGTAGATTAACTGTTGCAAATGGGAAATAAACATTCACTTAAAAACTAGCAATTAATCAACTAAGACGATACCTGAATGCAGTTAATATTGAGCTGATGCATTAAGAGCCAAGTTTATTTTTAATTTAGTAACTGAAACAAAAATTATCTTAATAAATAATTATTTATCAAGAAAATTTAGCAATAAAATTGTGTAGTATATGCATGCGTATATATATCAGAAAAATATCCGAATTGAAGGATAACAAAGAACAGTTTTGAAGAGTAGGTCACATAGGAATCCTGTTAAATTAAATTACTGAAAATCTAGAATTGAACCAATTACGAAGATGAATTTTGTGAGAGAATGCTTATAAGAGAATAAATTTATCAAGAAAATATTTTGTTTTAAGATTAAAAGAATAAGAAGACGACACGCTAGTACAAGATGGTGACTGGTAGACTTATAAGTGTGTAAATATATGGCGACCAGAAATATTATTTGTAGAATGAATATCAAGTCGTAGACAGTAGGTGAAGATTGATTAATTCAATTCGTCGGCAATATCAGTGAAGTTCATCGGACATCTCTTGAAAGGAGATCTGATTAACTATAGACAAACATAAGTTGAGTGGATCTCAAGAGAGTTGTTTGAAGTATCGAATTTGAGCGATGGCACTTTAAGTGGACAAGCACCATTATAGTGTTAACGAGAAAGCAGTAAAACGAGACGTTCTTTAGGTTTAATGGGCCGAAAGAGTAGATGCGTGCTTCTTTCACTAAAAATCAGCTGATTCGAAGCTTGTCAACTGATATTTCACTCAAGGAATTATCACAAATGGATGAAGTCCTGACTTCTTCCTAACCGACTAAATGGATCAAACAATTATCGATTTTCGATAATTCAATATTTCCTCAATCAATCTGACAGATCTAATTTTCTTTCATAACTGGATAGCTTACTAATGTTTCTTTCGTAACTCTTTTGTTATCAATCCGATAACATAAATCACTTGGCTTCTTTTTCTTATCTCATTTTTTTTCTCGCACCTTAAAAAAATCAGATTTACAAATCCCAGAATGATGTATTAATTACACTTTCGGATGATTTACAGAGACTAATTGATGATAAATTATACTTAGAACAATTTTATGTGGTTTCCTATTACTAAAACCTGATGCAAGTATAATTTAATTGGTTGTAATTATTGTTGTTACTGTACAGTATATTGAAACCAAATAACAACTATTATATTAAATTTTAAATGTATTTTGTAACAGTACAAATTAGAGTATAGTGTAGTAATAAGTTTATAAAAGTTGCGAATCGTGAACAAAGAGAAATGTAAAATTATATACCATATTAAACTTTAAGTAGGATTTTCTTAAAGAATTTTCTTTACAAGTATTCAAATATTTCTGTTTACTATTCCAAAAAATTATGATGAAGTCTATAATTTGTATTGCAAATAACTTTGCATTTGTGTCTTTACGTAACCGATCAGACTTGCAACACAAGTTGTAGACCTTTATTTACGTCTATAACTTGTATTGCATGCTGTGCATCAATTCTTTTCATAATCAGATAAGATGAGGATAGTTGTTACAATACATAAAGTAGTATTGCATCAAATAGTTCACAGTTATCTATCTTATATAACGCATATCTTTGCATACTTAATAGTGTTACCATCAGAAGAATATTTAAAAAAATTAAAGTACAGTATAACAATTTGCCTTCGTAACATGTAATTCCACATAAGAAAAAATTTTTTTCACAAATCATAAAGAAAAATTTGCGCATAAAATACTGTAGAAGTATGTTATCAGATTATTTAAGACGAGATTTTTAAGTTTATTATTAAATAATTAATGACGAAAATTCTAGAACCGATATTGTTTAAGTAAGAAAAAAATAATAAAAAAGTATTTGATCAAACAATATTACGAAAGGCAAAAAAAGAATACATTTTCTCAGAAGACAAACGAAGAAATGTCTTTTTTCTAACATAACCAATAAAATAAAAGCAACATTTTTTTTCTTTCCAACTTAATTTATGTCTGGTCATAGAAAACTTAAAGCATACACTGTATAGACTGCATATCTATAGAAAAAATTGCAAACTGTAACTTTTATGAGTTTCAAAGCGTTGAAAGTTAAGATTTTTAGTCCAAAAAAAAAGGTTAGTATCATAAACTTGTGCTACTTTTATAGCTTAAGTTTTCTATAATATAGGCCTATAAATATATATTTTAATATTATTCATTTAGTTGTTTTTCTTACTAAATAATAGTTGAAATCCGTATAAATTCGAAATATTTAAAGAAGTCTTACAACTTGGAAACATCTTCGAATTTAATTCTTATTACGAATATCTTGGGAACTAATATTAACAAAATGCATCCTTTGTTCGCTTTATTGCATACTTTAGTAATTCTTTCAATTTATGTGAGTTCAGTTGACAACGATTTGTCAATTTAATGACAAGATGTGCAATCTAATGTTAAAATTTCTATACCTGGACGTAAACCAGGAGACTTTCTGACACCTGTCACATTATATTATTGTCCTCTGTCACTTTGGTGACGGGTGCTCTTTTTCTTTTTTTTTTTTGCTCTAAGGTTTTGCTAACTGTTTCTTGTACAGTTGTTGAGGCGATTAGATAAGCTTATGTTGCAATTTTCAAGAATAGTTTCAAATTGCGTACAAAAAAAAAAATAAAATATTTTTCTCAAATCTCCGAATTAAATATTTATCTGTAAAATAATAATTATTATTTGATGTTTTAATTTTATTTTCCATGCTAATTAAAATAAAAATATAATTACAATAATTCGAAAATTAAAATATCAAAGGCTATCTGTTTTTGCATAAAAATGATTCATTAAAAAGAAATGCAAATATTGGTCTATTTGTTATAAATAGATTCTCATGGTAAATATATTTAAATTTTTAAATAGAAAAAAAAATAATAAAAAAGATTTTGTATTTATTTGGAAATGTAATTAAAAAAATAAGCCGTATACGCCGTAAAGGACAATCGGTGCTCCATCGTTGAAGACCCAGCCAGCCGAGATACCTCCCGACAGGATCAGCGAGCAGACCAAGTTAGCCACCCAACGAAAGAATTCAGCTTCTGACCAACTCCCTCATCCTTCGCCTCCAACCAACCTATTCCAGACTCCGACTTCTTCAAGGAACTGTCTCCAGCTCTTCCAACCCGGTCATTGTCGACCCATCCAGCATTGACGTGGGAGAGAACATCATCTGTAACAAGGTATTTGTCCTCCAACCCAAATTGTCAGGTTATGTTTTGTAAAATAACTTCTCTCCAATAAAAGAAGATGTTTGTTCTCACAAACGTTGTCTCCGAGTCCGTCCTTGTCTAGCGTCTCGCCACTCATCCTTACCTGCGTCACACGCCGCTGAAAGGCTATCCGCCTGTTGAGCAGCTTAATATCCTATCTTGTGGGCTCAGCGGGCTAGCGGGCTTCACAACTAATTAAAGAAAGCTAGTGCTTAAAAAATTCCAATTCATTACACTAAAAAGTCATGATTTCACACATGGGAAATATCAGATCTCACATATATTTTGGAAAATAACTATTGGCTCATAGATCAGTGATCTAGTAAGATGTTTCATCTCCTCCTAGATAGGGAAGTATAGTTATCACACCATACTTCCCTATCTAGGAGGAGATGAAACAGATATGGTTGAGATCACCTCACATATATGTGAAATCTCAACCATATTTCCCTGTTCAGGAGGAGACAAAACATCTAACTAGGTCACTGGTCTATGAGCGAAAAGTTATGTACATCCCCATTGATCGTGGTCCTGACATAAATAAGAATAATTGAGAAGTAATGAAAGAATGGATACAGCAGTATAAATATATAAAAATGCCATAACATTATGTAACACAACACTTGAAAAAGATACAGCAGCAAATTGGGATGATATCATATTAAAGAATATATCAAATATGAACTTTATACAAGAAAAATGGAATATATATCATAAAAATATAATATATCTAATAATAATATTTAAATTTAAAAGATTACATGAATCTTCCTGCAGCAGGGAAATATCTCATTGATAAGATTAAACAAATAGATTTCTAACTAATATCTTTAATGCAATTATAATTATTAGACTTTAATAATAATCTTATATTTTATGTATTTAAATTTATATGTAACTTTTCTAATTTGTTATTACTTCATATGCTGAATTTTTATTATATTTTTTAAGTTTAAATTGTATTTAAAATGTTGTATTTTAGCTGTTTAGCTCCAATGTTTGTGGTATCCTAATAATGGACTTAACTGTCTGAAGTAATATTAGTAATTAATAAAATTTTATTTTTAATCTTTTTTTTTTAATACTTATAATTCTCCATCAGAATATAAATTTATTCAATATCATCATAAACTTTTCACAGTAATTATGAAAATATAATTCAGTACTCTTGGATATGTTAGGAGTGGTCAAAGTTTAAGGCTTTGAGGTCAATATATTACTGAAATTAATGAAAATAATCTATTAGGACCATTGTCATTATCAAAAGCGGACAGTAAATACAATTAAACATCAAAAAAGAACACAGTGGATGCTTAATCATCAGAGTTAAGTTCTTAAAAAAATTGCAATGTTAATGAAATGATGTTAACTGAAATTAGAAACATATTGACATATTTAAATTTTTCAAGGGATGGGTTTCATATTTAATTCCAGATTCTTTGAATGAAAAGCCAAAGCATTTTCACTCTGTCAATGCAGTCAAAGTTTGTTTGTGTTTGTGTGTAACTAATATATTGTTCATAGACAATATTTTGTACTTCAATTAGTAAAATATAATTATCTTGTTTTCTATAATTATAGGTTTCCATCTTGTTTTCTCTCTATTATGAAGAGTAATGTAGAAAATGGGCTTCATTCCATTTAGCCGACTTAAAATTTTTTTAATTTTTTAATTAATTAATTTAGTTTTTTCTGTAATAGCAAAATAACATTAAGTGAGGATCCATTATACATAATAATTTTATTTATACAAGATTTTTTAAATAACAACATGGTTTGGCTGGATGACCAAATGAATGTGTGCTGCGTTTCCACCTTGGAGGATCTGATTTCAATTCTTGTATCCTATATTGCCAGTTTTTTAAGGAGAGATCTGGGCCCATCCTCCACCTATTGGCTGACTCCATAGGGGTGTAGGCAGCCAATGATAACATTGGAATGCCTACCATTTAGTACTCACTGAAAGTGAGCATTGAGCTACTAAGGAAAAAAAATTCACAAATACTAGCTTAAATGTATTTTGTACAAATAACATACCTAAATGGAACATAAAATTGGAATACCAAGTTAGATTATTGGGGTCAAGTATAATGAATATATAGGCCAAGGAAAAAGTGATATTTCACATGGAAGACATTTCATATAGATGATCAAACATTGCTGCTGAAAGATGACATAAGGAATTGTCTGAAGAAAGAATACCACTTTAGCCTCCAAAAGATTTCTGGTATTGATGGCTGTTGAAGGTTCTTCAATGTATGAGGTGAGAATGCAAACTGAATGCAATGGCATCCCAAATCATAATATTTGGCATAGGACCAGTATTACACTGTAAAATATAGGCCTCCAGTGACATTCATTGCAATATCTCCAAACAAGGATGCAGTCATCGTCATGCATTAAGTTGAATCACAACTCAAAAAAAAAAAAAAAAAAAAAAAAAAAAAAAAAAAAAAAAAAAAAAAAAAAAAAAAAAAAAAAAAAACACAATCCATTGCCAATCAGCATGCCAATGTTTGTTTTCTAGAAACCATTGCAACATGTGATTTCTATGATCTAGAGCAGTGGTTCCAATTAGTGGTATGTGTACCCACTAATGGTGCATGTATAGTCTTGATTTCCTATTTGTATACTAGGCATATTTTTGTTGGTGATACTGAAAGGTTTGAACTTTGATTTTTGTGGTAAGCATTTATGAAAAGTTGAGAATTGCTGGTCTTGAGTCAAAAACTGTCATAGTAATGAGCAGTGACAGAACAGTCCTCTCAGAAAAAACAGCTGAAGAATGCCTGCAAACAAAATCTGACCTGTGACAATGCTCTATTGTTGCAGTAAAGCCTAGGGGATATTGCTGTATGGTCTGTCAATGCCATTTGATATAAGTCTCATCTAGTTGTGCAATTTCTACATTCAGTATGTCTGTTCTTCCTGATGTCGGTGTGTCTGTTCTTCCTTTGTGCACTGACACCATGTTCACATCACTGTACTGATGTCCCATGAGAATGGCACTTTAGTAATAGAAAAGCCCCTCTTCTCAATAATCTTGCCTCACTCAAAGTTAAAGTGTATAAGGTGTACATAGCACATTCTTCTTTAACAAAGAATGTAAGTCAATCACTGAAACATTCTCTTTGTGCCCTACATTTATACCTGAAAGAAAAGTTCAAATGGCATTGTTCCCAACTACAAACATATATATGCACTATAATTTTAATCATTTGCATGATCCACCCTGATGTATCCATCCTGCAACCTGCAATCTAATCTGACCTGCCCTTCATGGTGTTGAAATTTTCACAAACAGGAATGCACTTTTCAAAGTTCTTCCAAAACTTGGTTCTGTATATTTGCAGCAAGTTTTTCATTATTGTAGTTCATAAGAACTTATTAGATTCACAAAAGCCTATGTTAAACAAGAGCAATGTTTTATCTTGAATAGCATTCATTTTGTCATATTCTTATTCCCTTGAACAGTTTCAGTCTTTTAGACAGAAATCTTTGCTATTTCTGCATATGTTAGAATCAATCTTGATAAAGAATACATTAATAAGCATATTTATATCCTATCAAACAGTCAAGCTGCTTTAAAAGTACTTGACAGCTCCCACTTCAATTCAAAGCTTGTGTGGGAATATAATCATCTCATTGTGAAATGGCTACCAAGAGTAAGTCCAACTTGTTTGGATATTAGTGGAAAAAGGGATTAAGGACAATGAGGTTGGCAGATGGGTTGGCCAAAAAATGGGCTTCTTATATCCTTTATTGGACCTGAGCCTGCCCTGGGCATCAGATCTGATACATTTCGGCAGATTGTCAGAGAAAGTAGTAGGAAATAATAGGTTGTCAGGGAATAGTATCATATATGAATAGATTGTATACAGAATGGAATTAATTTATTTATTCATAAAATTAATTAGAAGTGATATATCAAAATAATTTCAAAAAGAAAATAAAAATATACTATTTTTATTACAAATTTACTAATGTAAGACATTCTATGGGTTCCTACTAGTGTTGAACATCGAACATAGATGTTTTGTTATCGATGTTCGATGTTTTAGACATCGATGTTTAGAGGTCGATGTTTTAGGAGCATCAATATTCGATGTTTTTTCTGTTTATGTAATAGAATTGATGTATGAGTTAAGTAAATATTACATAATATTTTTATATACGTAATTTTTATAATTGGAGATGATTTTACTTAATTTTTTTGTTTTACATTAGGAAAATTGAATAATCCATCTGGCAATATTGATTTAATGCTTATATTTGTCATGTGAGACACTTTATCATAGTCATTTAATTCAAATCCTATACTAATCAGCCATATTTAATCCCTTGATTTTTAACGGATTTTAAAGATTGAATTAATTTTGAACTAATTTTAGATAAATTAATTATTATTCTAATTACGAGATGACGCTAAAATTAGTTCAAAATTAATTTGAATCATTAAAAATCCGTTAAAAATCAAGGGATTAAATTATGGCTGATTGTATAGGATTTGATTAAAAGTTCCCTTGAGGTTTGGTTAGTATGTAAAAGTCATTTAATTAGTATTCAGTTTCTTTTTTTTATTTCAAAAGATTTTGTAATTCAGTAAGTATGCCTCCAAAAACCTTTCTGTGGCAACATTTTGCTAAAAATAAAAGTAATTTTGCAACTTTGCATATATTATTCAAAAGAACTGAAAACTAGTGTAATAACACCAAATTTAAGGTGCCATCATCAAAGCAAACATCCACAATTTTCTGGATCTGGATCAATTTTCTTTTCGAACTGATGAATGATGCTTCATCAGTTCGAAAAGACTTGCCTTCTGCAAGTCTTTTCGAACTGATGAAGCATCATTGTCACAACCTTTCCCAGGAAAACAAAGAATATTTCTGAGATGTTCAGGAGCATTGAGGAGTTCAAATCAAATGAATCAGCAGACAATAAGGTAAATCAAGTTCTTATACTTATGATGTATAAAGACAATAAGAAAATTGAATATTTGGATCGTAAAGTTTTTCAACATTTTCTAAAGACAATAGCATCTTTGTACAATTCCTTCTCCACCAACAATTAAAAGACTAATTTTTGATAAATATAGTGATATAGTATCCATAGTTAAACAACAGCTCAAACAAATTTTGCTTATTCACTACTGATGGACACACATGCAGGAGTTACATTAGCTTGTCCACTTTATAAATGAGGAAAATAAACTATGCAATGTAGCAGTGAATGTTTTTATATTGGAAAAACGATATGTTAACGAGTATCTGGCTAATAAATTAAAGCAGTTGATAAAATACTGGAAAACTGATGAAGAATATGTATAAATATTATAATTATTACTGACAAATGTACAAAAAACATCAATGTTAGAAAACATCGATGTTTTCGGGACCGATGTTTTTTAACATTGATGTTACCTTTCGATGTTTTTATCGATGTTTTCCTATCTATGTTCAACACTAGTTCCTACCAGGGTTGCAGAGTTGGATAGCAAATGATTCGACTCCATCTTTTAAAAAAATCCAATTCTGACTCCCTAAAATTTGTAAGGTCTGATTTCGACTCCACCCAAAAACCTCAGACTCTATAACCCAGGGTTGCAGAATCAGATGGTAAAATGATCCTACTCAGACTCCACCCAAAAACCTTCAACTCCTGACTCTGCAACCCTGGTTCCTATCCATAGAAATCTGAGTCCATTTAAATGCAATACAGAATGAATTAAAACTTAGAAATAAATAATTTAATTAATTTTAAAGATAATTCAAATATATACCTTATTTTGCAATTTTTGGCCTCCAACTGCTATGATACATTCTTCTAACAGTTTATCAGATATTTTAATAATATTTTTACTGGAAGTCTCCAATTTAATACTATGAAGATCTTTTAAAGTTATACAATATTTTTCCCTGAGTATTCTCTGAATGACATTCATTAATTCAGTTTGTAATAGAGATGATTGAAATTCATTTGATGGATCAGAGTGATAATATTGCGGAATGTTAGTTATCAAATTGTTCTTATTTATTGTTGAATCTAAAACATCTTCATCAATAGATCCATTTTTAGTAGGAACTGAAATCATTTTATATTTTGGTAAATCAATGTCCATTTTTTCACTTGAATTTTCAAAAGCAGAGCTTTCAAAATCATCATTAGAAGTTTCATGTAATTTAGTTTTTCTTTGTTTTATTGCTTTTGAGATTTGCACTTTTCCTCCTAAAAATATTAAGTAAATATTATATTAAATAAAACTAAACAATTTAACATATTATTTAATTGTACCTTTGCTATCTTTTGTTCCTAAGTGCAATACCCTCATCAATTGCTGATATCGTGCATCCCACAACATTTGCTGCCTTTGAACTATTTCGGGATATCTAAAAATATTAACTCAGTTCAAATACATATACATATAAAAAATATAACAAAATATAATTGATGAAATAATACACCAAATACCTATGAACATGAGATTAATAAATAAACAAAAAATATACATAAAATCAAGGAGATGTATATCGTAAGATTAAATACATTTTATAGGCTTTTTTTGTAGTCCAGCCTTTTTTTTTTTTGTACATCCTTTTACATCGCAACGAATTAACAATTATCAAAAGTTTAAACCCGAATAATACAATCAATAAAGTTGGTTTTTTTAAAAAGAATTTCATGCTACGAGCAACAGTCTATCCCAGGAGAAGCGCTTTGATAGCGTCTATAATGAAAGATCGTCGCATTATTAGTATATTTCTACTAAATGCTGATTATGGTAGTTTTTATCTCTCATAATAAAGTACCTCCGAATGTCGCTTATTAGAATCTCTGAAACAAATTCAGTAGCCATGATAATTTCTCTGTCGCTTCAGAAAATAAACTAGTTTATATTGATATTTCAGCTACAGAGCCACACAGACGATGATGCGCGGCGCTACGCATATACGTGGAAGCGTCGAGGTTATGTCTATTGATTTTTCTTCTTTCGGTCTTTGATCGCATAGTACAATGTCGCGTCGCCTGCGCGTGCGACATAGCCTTACAAATTTGGTGATTTACTTCACAACTACTGTATATTACATGTACAGTAATTATATTATCAGTTTCATTATATATTTTCATTTACCAGAGAATAAATCAATACTGTACTGAAAATGAAATTTTTGGATCGTAATTTTCGAATTCTTAACTTGGAAGCAATCGCAAAATGGGCTCACAAGTCAGTTTTAAGTTCCATTTATATACGGCCTCGTTGTTTCTGCTATATCCAGTCTGGAAACGATTTATTCTGGTCCATCATTGCATTGGAAATCAAAACTAGGAGGCTGTTGGATAAAATCTTCAACTAACTCTTTATTGAGAAACGATAAGCGCTGCCGTACTTTCTTCCAATTTTCTTTTATTCTTTCACTTTGAAAGATCTTCATGTATGAGGTGGTTGGGGTTGGAGATATTTTTCCAAATTTTTATAGTAGTTTGTTTCCTGCGGAATATTGATAAGATAATGTTTGAGTGTAGATATCCATGGAAAAAGGGATGATCTTCATACTTAGGTTTATCTTATATGTACTAGCCTATTATGTGAACTGTAGATATCGGAGACCAGTACTCTGTAGCAGAACAGACTATGGCCAAGGCTGAGATGCGGAAGTTATCTGTCCCACAGTCCTAACTCGTGTCAGTTAGTTTTGAAATAATGTTGTTGCACGTCTGAAGCATGCCTTTGACTTTTTCTAAGTGACACTTGTTTAAAAGTACTAGAGCTATCTTTATTGAAAATCATAAAGATATTGACTACTGGAATGTTCCTTCCTTTAAAAAAGGACGTTGAAATATGTAATGAAAACTACTTTCTGCAGAATTTTTTATCCACCTTATTCATACAGATGATTTTCCGCATCTTTAACTTGGCAATAAAAGAAAATCTAATGATATAAAGAGGAATAATTTAAATGCTTTTCTGGTTTTCATGGTATATTTTAATGATTAAATTAAAATTATTTAAAATGTGTAAAAGAAAAGAACTCTATTTAATTTATATTGATATAAAAGATTGTATGGCACTATTTATTTAGGGTAAGTCCGGGAGAGATGGACTCTCTTTTTAAGAATTGCTGTATTTTTGTTATTTATAGCAATACCAGTTTAAAAAATGGCTATAAGATATTCTATGACATATACTAATAGGTAATAATAATATAAATGTAAAAGGCACATAATCAAATAAACTAATGATTTTTAAAAACTTATATAGGTGGTCCATCTATCCCATATCACCTTGGATTAATGGACCATGATATATGGTAGAGATGGACCTATTCAAACTTGGAATAAGAATGAAAGAAAACACTAGTAATAAAAATGTAATCGTCCGTTTCGTTATATTTTTAATATAAACAAACATTTGCGTTTTTTACATAAACTTTTATACATTTTTCATATATCACCCTTGGGTTAGAGGTTAAGGTTAATTAGTTTACGCTGCAATATCCTCATGGGATATACTGTATCTGGCGGCGGCCACTTGTAGAGCCCATCACAGGCTGCTTATTGCTTATATTTTATGTGAGCGGTGTGGTTTCTCATTCTACCAACATTTCACACACATTATTCATATAAATATAAAATTTTTAATGGTTTATCGAAAAAACTAGCTTCATATACAGTAATAGCTAATAATAATATAAATGTAAAAGGGACATAAATAAGCTAATGATTTTTAAAAAATTATATAAGTGGTCCATCCATCCCATATCACCTTGGGTTAGATGGACCATGATATATGGTAGAGATGGACCTATTCAAACTTGGAATAAGAATGAAAGAAAACACTAGTAATAAAAATGTAATTGTCCGTTTTGTTATATTTTTAATATAAACAAACATTTGCGTTTTTACATAAACTTTTATACATTTTTCAGAAAATAAAAATTAACAACAATTGTGCATTTATTTAAAATAATGTTTATAGCCTATATTTTATGTGAGCGGTGTGGTTTCTCATTCTACCAACATTTCACACACATCATTCATATAATTAAAAATTTTTAATGGTTTATCGAAAAAACTAGCATCATATCAATACATAACTTATGGCTTTGAGAATAAAGAGGCCTTTCATAAGATAGATCACTTCAATAGGAGTATGTATTTGCATCAAATAAAAAAATGATCAAAATGGATCGAACGCTTGAGATCACACTTTTCAATTATAAAGCTAGATATTGTTTTTGTTAAAGAATAGCTACAATCCGCGCAACTGGGCCGAACGCGTTTTGAGATCACATACTTCAATTATAAAGCTAGATATTGTTTTTGTTAAAGAATAGCTACAATCCGCGCAGCTGGAAGAACATGGTCAGGACACGTTATTTAATAACGTGTCCTGACCATTATGAAACCATTGATGTATCTATACGACGATAAATGAATAAGCAGTCAACCATGGTATTAAAATGAATTTCAGCACAGTGCCCTCTTCAGTTAAACCAATGTTAACTGCAAAAAATTTACATAAAAAATTCTTTTAAAAAATGAAAATATTAAACATAATTATAACTTAAAATTTATTGAATTTACCTTTAAATAAAATTAATTCTCCCACATACTTAATTAATAAAAATAAAAAATCCTTAGACAATTGACACCGTTACATATTCCTTTTTTAAGTTATAATATAAGTTAACAAAAATTATCTTTTAGTATAGCAAAATTGAAATTCCATAATGCTAATGATTGAATAATAATAATTTACTAGTATTTACTGTTTTAAGAATATAAACTAAAATGTTAGCAATGTTATAATCACATTTTTCAAATTTTATGCAGATTGAAGGATTATTAGATTCATAAATTATTTTTTCATTTAATTTTTCAAAATATATTTAATTTTCACTTGATGATAACCATATATATCATATAAAAAATATAACTTACTTAGCAACAAAACTCTTATCAAATGGATAAGAAAACTGCCATCCTACAGATGCTTTCCAATGTGAAATTTGATGCAACATTTCTGTTATGTCTTCTAAAGGCAACTATAAAAAAATATATATATATAAAATTCCAAGTATTTTAATAATAATATTCAATAATGATTTTTTCTTCTATAATCAATTTAATCTAAAATTGATTATAAAAGAAAAAGTTTGGAATCATTTCATTATGTTGTTTATCATATTTACTTGAATATATTTTTGGAATGCATATATTACTACATTATGGCTTGGGAAAGAATTTACATATATTATCTAGTCTGATTTTGGCAAAAAATGTCAAACATAAGTAGATTGCAATGAAAAGTACAGATGTCAATCGCTTATTGATTCAAAAATTATATATCCATATGCCATATAATTTAAATAGTTGTTTTTATATATTTGTTGAATTGATTTCATTGTACAGCAGATTCAATAAATATATAAAGTATGCCCTAAACTACTCTAATTATAATAAATAGCAGAAATATTACTGATTTTAGGGGAAAAAAAACCTATTTTGCAAGTTAATGATTATACAGAGAATTTTAAAAATGAAACAATATGACAATTAATAATAACAAATTTGACAAATAATAGCTATAAGCTAATTACAATGATGCTACTGATTTATTATTTAATCTATTACCTTTTTTCAATCAATGATTATTTTATTTCATGATTTTCATTATTGTAAGTTTTTATTATGTAGAAGAATCTGCCTTTGAGATTAATTACGTATTTTTTGATGCTCTTGGTTCAAGACTACGTCATTTCACGTGTTGTTTTGCTATAAAGTTTTCATACATCGTACAGTTATATAAATTTCATAATGCCATAAAAGAACGAGAACTATTTAGGTAGATTAATTCCTGCTACTGAAAGATTTGCATTTAATTCAAGAAAATGAAACATTAGAAGATTGAACAAATCGACAGAATTCTAATAGAGAAAGGAGATAAAGAATAAGTGAACATTCGAAAAAAACAAATGTGTCAAATAGAAAACATATCTATACAGGAAAGATTTTCAGAATATGTTTCAAATAGAAAACTTATCTATACTGGAAAGATTTTCAGAATACATTGAAGAAAATCCTGACGATCATCCAAAAAAAATATATCTATACGGGAAAGATTTTCAGAATGTATTGAAGAAAATCCTGAATTATGAAAAGACACATGTTTCAAATAGAAAACATATCTATACGGGAAAGATACATTAAAGAAAATCCTGAAGGTCATCTAAAAGGTTATAATTTAAGAGAAAGAGTAGGTACAATGCCATGAATTGCCCGAGCAATGCCAGGCACAGGTCTGCTAGTTTAATAATATAAACATAAACTTACTTTGATAACTGACATTATTTCCATTCTTTTTAAAATATTATCTTGTGTATACTTCCACATCTGAAACAACAGACGTAAATTAATTTTTATATAAAACTTTTTTATAAAAAGCAGTAATAACTTGTATATACTTACAATATAATCTCTTGCTCTGCAAAGCAATTCTGCACTTACACCAGTTAAAGGACTAATGCTATCTTTTGGATATAAAACATCACTAAAAAATTTAAAAATATTAAATAAATATATTGCATACTAAAATAAAGCATTTATGCACTCATTTACCTTTTAACAACCCAACAACCTTGCACTAACATTGCAACCTGTTGTAGTAACCGTAAAACAGTTGGAATATCAGAATTTGGGGGTAAACATTCTAACAATCTATTAAATTGGATTACTTTGGCTGGAACAAAAAAAATGCAAATGCTTTAATCTAAAGTTATAAGGAAATTTAAGAATTTTACCATATTTACCAAATTATAAGCAAACATCAAATATTACCTATTTCAACTTTTATATATTGAAAGAAGAAATAGAATTCTTAGCATTTATAACATATAATATCTCTTTGATGACATCTGGTATACTCTGCTGCGCTATTTTTATATTTCATTACATTATTAAAAAGATTAATATTAATTGCAATAATTATATGCTAAATTTTCATAAAAAAAAGACATTTCAAATCATATGCCTAACTATACTATACAATATGACTGGGTTTGTAGCAAAAACTCTGGCATATGCTATGAAATTGGAAAAATCAAAATGGCAGCCAAATACTAGAAATAGCACCTCTGGTTTTATTGGCAAATTATATAAATAAATTCTATTCCCAAATTGTGCCTAAGACAGTAATTCATCTAAATTAATGCTCATTTACTTATCTGTCAATAATAATGAAAGAATAAAAACTCTAATATTTATATAACATAAGTAATTTCTTTATTATTATAATTTGCTTGATTTTAAAGGCTATGCTTTCATTTCTTTAGATAAATAAATCATTGTATAATCATAATCTGTTGATCTTATTGAACTTTACTTAATTTTATTGTAGTCAAATTGTATTGCTGAGAATAGAACTCCTAATTTTAAGATTATGCCTATGAGAAATTGATTTTGTTTTATGAGTTCTTACTTTACAGATGCACTCACTCCAGGAACAAATTAACTTGTAAAGCTGAGAATTATCTGTATGTATTGAGAGGTGAAAAATTTATGAATGTTACCTATTTTCTATGCATCCTTCTTAATTTATGATTAACTTTAAAAATCATATAGTATTACAGCTTTTATAATACTACTATGTACACAAAAGCTATTGTTGTTGCAGCTTTTGTAAAGCTATGTATACAAAATGTCATTGTATTATAGACTACTATTACATGACATTTTGTAATAAATATATTATGACATTTTGTATTAAATGCATATAATGGAAACATGTTAGCACCTTACCAATATGATTCAAATATAGGAATTTCATCATCAAATTTTCCTTTTCAATAATGGTGCTTCTAGTGAAAATAGAATTTTGAAATTTTGATATATATTTGGATGGGCATAGAGGTTATCATCCAATACACAGTTTAACCCATCTATAATGAAACTATACCCATATATCAAAGCAACCTCAAAGCTTTCCTTCATGGCTAGATTTCTCAATAATTGTCCAATCATTTTAGGATCACTTTTATTGAAAAGAGCATATACAATTTGTCTTGTGGCTATTAATTACTTTTTCTATTAGAAAAAACTATTGCTATAGAGTCTATTAGACAAATTTCAGTTTTTACAAAAAAAAAGTAAAATTTTTCTTATCAAAAAAAAAAATGAGATGAACAAACAAGAAAAACTAATTACAAGAATTTTATTAAAAAATTCCTTAGCTAAGTAGAAAAAAGAAAAGAAGAATTTGTCACAACTCAATTGAGACAATTAAGAGCTTATTTCAAGTGAAAAAAGCTCAGTTGTAACAAGTTTCTTCTTCAAGAAACTTGCAAAATTTGGTGACAGGATCATATTTTGTCCTTCCTTTGCATAAGAATTTGATAACAATTGATATAAAAATTGATAAATTTGTGCAAAGGAGATATAAAATATGCCATCAAGCCCTTCAGGTTGCTTAAAAACTCAGTTATAACAAAAATTCTAGGCTTTTCTTTTTTTGTTTGGCTATGGAATTTTTTGATAAAATTCTTGAACTTTTTGTTCATAATATTCTCCTTTTTTAACTGCTCTGTAGTGGCATTTTTATATTTGTTAATTATTTATTTGTTTTAATATAAAGGAATATTCTGAATTTTCATAAAGAAACTGCTTTGTCAGAGCTTAGTGAAATTTTGTAGGAATGCAGATGACAGATTATAGTTATTTATCATCATTTTTCCATAAAGTTAACAGGGTTTGCACTATAATTACAAATATTAAAAATTTGAAAAGCTTACAGCACTGAAATCAATAGGCATTAATTAAATTTAGCATATTATGTGAAAAGATGATTTCAAATAAAAATAATAACAAATGGGAATTAAAATATTACTTTTAATTTTAACATAGACATAGAAATATCCTTTATAGATAAAGCTAAATAATATAAATATCCTCAATAGATAAGCTAAATTTTCACTATTATGGCAAACAATACATAGATTATGTAATACATTGATTCTTGGAATGCTAACAGAAACCAAAATAGAGAACTAAATTCTCTTTATTTTAGTTTCTGGTTCCTTTTCATATGTGCAGTTAACAGAATCACATTCTTAAGAACTACTTGTTCCATTATAATTTCCAAGCAAAGCATGCACATTTGGTTGATAAAATTTATATTTTGATATTGGAGATTTTGCTTGAAACTTGTTTGCAAAAATAAAGCAACCTTGCAGATAAAGTTATCCTTTCAACAATCTTTCCATTAACTTGATTGATTTTTCCTCTAATAATACTTCTTGCAATATTGAGCTTACCAAACAAAACAATTGAATATATTATTTTATTTGATTTTTTTTTCTTTATTTTATGCAAATGAATATTATAGCAACCACAATTTATTTTTATTAATTTTTTTATATTTAGTTTAGTTATATTTTTTTATATTTAGTTAAGTTGTTCTTTGAGTACTTTGATATTCAACATCACTTAAAGTGCAATGCAAATAAATTAAAATGGGAAATTGTCTTTTTATTGCTATAATGTATAATAATAAGTTAATAAATATTGACAAATCTGTTATTATATTATTGTCACAAGAGATTTTTTTATTTGTTGATGTAATAGTATTGTTTCATAAGCCTATGATCAACATAACTTCTTGAAATACAAACTGCAAGACTAAATTGTTTACAAGAAGGCAATTCATGATAATTTTAGTACTTTTGTTATTTTTTTATTGTTTTGCCTTGGGATTTTGACCAATCTCTTCAATGTTTTTAAAGTGCAAAATATGATGCAAAATTTTATAATTTTAAAAAATAATGTTTTGAAAGTTTTTGAAGCTCTGAATTATTATATTAACTTGATAAATACATACATATTAGCATCATCATCATCATCATTTATTCATTTAAAACATACAAAGTGAATAGGGAAACATCTGTTTCCTTTTGTAATTAAAGAAAGCTGTAAGACTGAGTGATTGGTCCTAGTGATGCCTCCTTTCAGTCATCTTTTACGACACGCAGGGGATATAGCAATGCTATTCTTACCCCACACTGCAGGGGGACATATTAGCATATTTAGTATTATTAATTTGGATTAATCTTTTAAAGATTTTTACAATTTTTCAATTATTATGTGGTCTTTATTAATTTAAAAAAAATCATAATGAACAACTATATTCTAGTCAATTTCTTGAACATGTATATCAGAGATTATTAAAATTGTGGAATAGATTCCACAATAATTTTATACATAAATTTTTATTTCAGATATGAAAATTACAAAAAGTATTTTAACATATATAGCAAAAATATATAAAATTTTAAAATAATTAATTTTTTTATAAAATATTAATAATTTTATGATGATTTATTACTTTATAGTGAATTTTCATTATCATCTGATACAAAAGTAAAATTTATTTAAGCTTATATTCAGCATTAATGATACTGAATATTGATCATTTTGATAAGACTTAATATGAACCAAATTGACAATTAAGTCCCAAATTAAAATAAAGCAAAATCTGAACTAGCTTATAGCACCTTATAATAAAATTAAAGATGCAGGAGTGCTTTCGGGCTGGACTGCCCCTCCAGCTGCACAGAAGAAGTGAGCATTAGCAGAGAACCTAACAGAGAATGGGACATCTGTAAAAACAAGTATAAATTGTAATTTAAACCCCGAGTGTCAGGGTAATGATAAAAACAAACAGGCTGTGCATGTAAAAAATGTTAGGCAAAAAGGAGGGCAGAAACAGGGTGATAACAGATACGAAAGTTTACATTTGCACACTTAAATATTATAGTTATGTTGCTTAAACAGGTACTCCCAAGCACTGTGTATAGAGTCTATCCTGAGAATTGATTAGATTTTTATCCTTGCTGTGGAGGTAAATGTTCCGAATTTCTTGAAAGTTGGACATCAATTCGTTAAAATGTAGCAAATTGATGATTTTAGCGTTGTCCCATATAACAGACTAGTCCTTTGAGTAGGCCACTTGAGCTAGAACCATATTTTCCTTGCTTTTATGTCATATCTACCAATTATAATACAGTATAATTTAATGATAGATCAAACTTGGTAAAATTTTATAAGGAAACTTTTCGAAAATGCAAATTAATTATCATCAAATAATAGGCTTATATCGATATGACCTTAATTTTTCTACAGTTAATAGGAATCAATTACTGTATTTATAATTATTCATTAACTGTCAGATCTAGTTTTTTTTTCTTTGTCATCAAATGAGCATTCGGAGAGTAATACACCCCCAGGAGTTCTTTGCAGGTATTTGTTACGGCCTCTTGTAAAGATAGTATTTGTTATAGCCTGGCGGGGGTTATTTGTCACGAGGAGGTCTTACCTAAAATGTTAGATCACTCATGTCTTTTAAGTTACGTATTACGGGGAGGTTTAGAGACTTCCTAGCATCTGGAATCTCCCATATAAAGATTCCAAAGAGTATACAATCTTGAAAGGAGTATGATCACATAAATCAAAAACGAAAACGCAAATTATTCTCAAAACATGTACTTTGGCAGTCGTGAAGTGTATTAACATTACTATTAAACTAGTATGATCACATAAATCAAAAACGAAAACTGAAATTATTCTCAAAACATGTACTTTGGCAGTCGTGAAGTGTATTAACATTACTATTAAACATTTAAAACTATTGTTCGATGCAATAAAAATTTCTATTACGTTGTTGATTTTAGGATTATTACGCCTATCGATTTTTTAAAAATTACAGGAAATGACATTCGGATATCAACCGTGACATGAGCGCAGCAGTTAATAAAAATAGTTCATAACAAAAAAGACAATAAAGTTAACCATTTTTGAGACATTAAAGTTCTATCTATAATAATTTTTGTTATGTAGCATTTTGAAATTTTCGAGGAAAACAATATATATATCAATATTTATCCAAATAATAGTTTTAGAAGAATTTAATGGTTAATTAAAATCATTAAATCTTTTTATTTAGCGTAAAATTATCAAAATTGACAACATAATGTTCCATTCACCCGTCATGCAAGGATATATTGCTCAAAAAAAGCTGAACTAAGTACATTTATTTTCCTTTTATTCAGAAAATATTATAAATATACTATTGTGACTTTAATGTATATTAAATTGACCTACGCTAAAAAGGTCTTAAAAGCTAAAAACAATACAAAAATTGCATTTTAATGTGGATCTATTAAGTAATCGGTATTATGGGTAAATTTTCCTATACAGTATTAGAAAGTCGGTTATTCAGGTTTAATTTTTGTACAGAACAATATTTTCAAATGATTACTTTTATTTCAATTATACTCATTTAAAAAATGTTTGCCAGAAACAAGTTGAAAACTACGTCAATTAATGGGCTTTGAAGGTTAAATAAAAATTTTTCTTTCCTGTTCATATTACTTTTAATTATTAAATTAATTATCTAGATGTAAGAGAATTGTTTCCAAATAATTTTAATATTTTTAAAAATAATAAATAATATAATACGGTAAAATAATAATTAATATTAATGGTTGTGCTATAAGCAAAATTGAATATTTTTACTTTCGAAATTAAGATGCTTTCCAGTATATTTATTAATACATTTATATAATTGTTTCAATCATTTATATAAAAAGTAATAGTAGCATATAAAAAAATAAAATAAAATAAACGAATAAATAAAGTGTTGGCTTCCTACTCCATCTCGACCTGCTTTTGATTACAGGATCAGAATCCACGCTCATCATAAATATCATTTCTAAAAATAGTTCATTTAAAAGGATGTAAATGCATCAACACAACACGAATGGAGAAAAAAACGACTAAAGGGAATTTCCAGCCAAACGCAACTAACAATCGTTCATCACCTCTTAATCCTGAGAAGTGCCAGAAACAGCTGATAGCAGAAACGGATAGCTAATTGTCGCTTGTCTCACCCCTAATCCACACACAAGAGGGGATACCATTTTGGCAGACCGTTGCCAAGGATACCAAAGGATATGCCAATCGCCGAGTCGTTAATAAAAATGGCCTTTCTTCTTTTTTCTTATATCTCAGTCTTTCTTTTCTCTTGCGGAAGATAGCGTTGTAATTAACGGTCTATCCTTGTACTTACAAGATCTTTTTTCTGTTCTTTCTTGTTGCAAAGCGAGAGCTTTTTGCTTCGACTCACATCGTTGCAAGATGACGCCCCATAGATTAATATATATACCGTGTCCTCTCTTAATTTTTTTGTATTAGTTCTTTACTTTGCTCATCGACCGTTAAGTTCTTTGTAATATTGGGAATGTCTACAAGATCAGCTTCTGGTACGCTTAATGATACTCGTAGGTAATATTAGTTTAACGGAAAAAAATAGGTTCTGTATACTTATGCAACTAAGAAAATACAACTTACGTAATTCGGAAACTATAAAACTTCATGGCATCCATAATGGCTTTTGATAGAGTTATGGAGATAAAAATAATTTATTCTATTATCGTCGATAGTTTGAATATCAATTTATTAAGAAATGATTATTCTTTTATTAATTTCTTACTTTCTAAAAGCAATTCGAGAAATGAAAGATAATAACAACAATACTCGATAATATCAAAGATTATCGGTGTTGGTATCAACCAGAGATTTGTCCGAGAGATACATGCATAACCTATTGAATCACCCACCCACATGGCTCCACTTCTGACGACAACGTGTGACTTGTCGTCCCAATATCGTTCCCCCCTCAGTCTAGAGCGGTTCCTACCGAAAATCCCTCTCTGCTGTCAACACCATATGACGCCACACATCCCCCAAGCTAGCTGTCTACAGTTGACGAAGTAATATTTTCATGGTAGGTGGAACGTTCCACCCACTGTTGAATTGTTTTCTTTCGTTCCAAGCACTCGCTTGTCGGTAACGATGTTGCCAAAGCAATTGGTTGTTAAGAAAGTCAATGGTATCTGTCGTCATTACATGAAATTGGGTGATGTTAGACGACAGGACGTGCTTTGTTTGGATCTACATCTTCGTCACCTAATGATATCCGCTTCTATTCCCGCCTCTCTTTTATTTGATTCAATGGACGCGAAATGATAATGAATGATAATGTATAAAAATAATTAAACAATTTTCAAATAAAAAACTCTTCGAAAATAATAAAACTTGTTTTCTTTTTTGACATTAGTCGTTTTACATTGATTACCGAACGCAAATGCTAAAATAAAAGCACAAATTTGTGACAAAGTGGTATGAGTCTGGCTGGAGTTCTTATGTCCAGTCTATATTTTCTGTCATTTAGTGATTGACTTCTCACTTACTTTTATCGATGAAACAACAGCTGTTTCAATAGAACAAAAGCTTTCAAACCGAAAGAAATGAGAGAATTGTTGTTGAAATTCTAAAGGATTTTCTTTTTCTTGTTTCAATCAAGTCTCAAAAAATTCATTTCGATACTTTGGTCTTTGTGGAAATCCAAAACAAACAGTCCATTTTCACATAGTTATCTTAAATAATTCAGTATGATCATCATCAAATTAATACACTATATTTATATGTAATTATTGCTCAAAGTTCAGTCTTTTTTCTGTCTATATAATGCTTACAATCACACTCACAAATATATTTTCTTGTGAATTATATTATCGTCTTACATCAGCTGTAATTAAAAAATAAATAAGCAAATATGCAAAAATTGTTGAAGAAATTTTAAAGCCGTGTTTTTGCCTAATTCCAGCATTATAATGCTTTTTATAGTTTTTTATAAAATATTAAAACTTGACAAAGATATTTATTAAATAAAAATAATTATTGTTTAGTAATTCTATGGCAGAGATGTAAAATATCAGCAACTTCCCACCATTCCTTGCTCAGAAAGATTGGCAAGCGTGTTCATTTTTACAACAGCTTTTCAAAATTACAAAAGATGTTTCTCCAGTTGGCAACCGTGTTTATCTAACCATTCATTTTGAACATTTTACTCCTCTTTGTTAGTCTATTTTCTTTAGAAATAGAAGATTCCTAATTGAACCATTCGCTTGATACTGGCAAACTCTATTGTTACGATGTGCGGATTAACTCGGTATTAGTATAACTTAATATCCGACGATACAAACCTCGTATTTTCTCCCACTTGCAGATAATCCTCTGGATTGTTTAGACAAGTTCCCCTCTTCGTGTGTGGCCGCAGTAATCCAAATCGCTTTTTTTATGCCCTTTATTCTCTCTGGATACTCTTTAGAACAGTTTAGAACGCTATTTGGAGTGTTTGTTTTTAGTTTTGCAAGTAATTGCTGTTTGTCAAAGTTCTCTTTCTATTTGTTTTAGACAAATAAACGAAGTTAGAGCACAGCATTTAATAGCGTTCTAAGTAAATTGATACATACATATTTATAAAATTATTTAATACAAATATGATGTCATATTATCAGTAATTAATTTATGAATTATCTTTGATTGTATCGTATAAATAAATCATGATAAACAATAGAAATATGCAGAGATAAAAATCAGGATAAAATAATAGCGCTTTACCATATAAACTAACTTATATTTATTTTAATACGTTTAAAATAACAAAAACTGATTAATACATCAGATAAATTAATATATATTTATTGCCATATATAATTAATTTTTATTAAGAATAACTATGAACAAAATATTAATATTAACATCTTTTCAGCTACTTCTATGCAAAGATAATCTTGACTAGTAGTTTCAGTTATCGATTTTATGACAATACATAGTTCTTTTTTTAGCAGAAAAATAAATCTAATCAATAGATTGATAGCTCAAAATGAGTATTTGAAATTTAATCACGTTAGCTATTACACAAAATTTCTCATTAAAGTCTAGAATATTTTATAATTTTAATATTCTTATTTGGAATAAATTTAATTATATCTTAATTTATTCAATACTTAAATTTTTTTTTTCAAATCATCATTTTTAATCATGGCAAAAAAATTTTCTTTTGCTATCTAATATGGCGAAGTTCAATGCAGTTAAATATAAATCATATAGTGAATATGTTAAAAATTTTAACTATATTAAAAATTTTTTAATTATTTTTTAAAATACATATTAAATTTAATAATTTATATTTTATTAAGATTTTAAAATTAAAACGGAGTATATAAACTCACTTCTCGTTCGATAATTTGGAAGTTTTTTGTTAAAATTAATATTCTCTCCCTATCTAGCCATCCCTAGACAAATCAGCAACGCCATCTGGTATTATAATTATTGACTAAAATGATTTTAATATGGTGCTTGAATAAAAAAAACTTCTCGCATTTTTTATTTTTCATGTTTTAATATTAAATTATTGAAGTATTATAGAATAAACTTGATTAGCTTAAATTATTAATTAAATTTCTTTTAAATTAATATTTGCATTTTTTATATACTATACTGTACTGCATGATACTAACAAGTAAGAGTGTAATACACTTTACACTTTTTTAATATAAAAATATTTAACATAATTTATGTTTCTTTTAAATTTTATTTTTAAGAATATAACTGAATAATGTAAAATATGTGAAATAATAGGTGTGTTATAAAATAAGAAATTAATTAAAAATATGTAAATATACTGTTTATTTAGCTTTGCTATTGTAAGACAAGCTGAATCATCTTAACATTGCCGAAATGTTGCTTAACTTCCTTTCTACTATAACCAGGTAGGGAAAGAAAATTTGAAAATTTTCTTGATTCATTATCCATTCATTCATATATCATGGTGAGACAAATTGTGATTAACTTGTTATTCAATCTGAAAATTTCAAGGTTATCTTGTTGCAACTAATGAATATTAAGAAAATTTAATTTTGAATACTGAATTACATTTTTAGTAAATTATTAAATTAAATAATTTAAATGCGGTAAATGGAGGAAAAAATACATCCTTTTCTTTTCTCTTATTACTGAGACTGCTAAGACATAATAGCAGAATGCCAGGCAAATTTTTATTAAAAAAAAAAAATCAAAAATCTATAAAAAAGCTAAATTATATTAATTGAATTTAAAATTGTGAGGTATAAATAAATTTTTATTATTTTTGGTAATCGTAATTTAAACTGCATTCTTTAATAACTTAAGAGACAACTGTTCTGAATTTAATCGTCCTTGCTCTAATAATTTCGTTTAAAAAGCCCAAAAACTGTAAAAAGTACGTCACGCCCATGTTTTTAAAGAGAGATAAAATTGTTTATCATTACGTTTCACATGAAGAAATCATCCTGGAAATTTTATCGTTCTAAATCTAAAGTATCATTCAAAATGTCTAGCTAACTGTAAAAATCGTGCTCTGATTTTTCCTTATTTTCCATTCATTCCCCACCTGGAAAATATAATATTAATATTTTATGTTATTAAAAGAATGTTATCTTAACAGTAGACCTAAAATATTATTATCTTTTATAAATTAAAAATAATTCGGTTTATTTTTAATTTTTTAAAACAGGTGTTGTCCTACGCATTATTACTGTATATGGTTCTTCTCGTTTCGTTATCTACTATTTTGATCTCTGAGTCATACCTAATACAAGTAAACAAAATTATTAGACAATAGTAACAATAATAGTTCTGAAATGTTTGAATAACTGAGTCATGTAAATTCTCATTATAAACCAAAACAACACTATCCATCCTGAATAATGAAGAGAGAATTAACTGATTTCACTTATTTAAATTGTTTTTTTTTTATAATAGCTTTTCTTTTCTTATCAACATACATTTTTTAATATTGTTTAAACAAACGTTTGAATTTTAGATCTCTAGATTATTCACTTATACCTAATAAAGTGATGATACTTGTTTATTATTAAAGTATTTTTACTAAAAATAAACATTTTCTCCCTAAACCCATCAGAAAATTTAATCGTGTTTAGGAGAACCATTAAAAATTCTTTTATCAGATATTTGCTTCTTTGTATACGACTTAAATTGTTTTTTTTTTATAATAGCTTTTCTTTTCTTATCAACATACATTTTTTAATATTGTTTAAACAAACGTTTGAATTTTAGATCTCTAGATTATTCACTTATACCTAATAAAGTGATGATACTTGTTTTTTATTAAAGTATTTTGTGGACTAAAAATAAACATTTTCTCCCTAAAACCATCAGAAAATTTGATCGTGTTTAGGAGAACCATTAAAAATTCTTTTATCAGATATTTGCTTCTTTGTATACGATAATTATCCTATTTGGAATTTCCATTGTTGACATTGTTAATTATAGGAAACATAAAAGCTTGCTTTAATTTTGTTTGGATTTGATATAAAAAGTTTTATTCGCGTTTAATTAACACGAGACTGCTTTGAACTGCCTTTAAAATTTCGCTTATAAGTTAATTAAACTAAAAATTAACCTTTCTACAAAACTGATGAAAGCAGCTATCGTTAAGGCGAAAACTTTTCTCAATTTTAAAATTGTAAATGTTTTAAATAGATGATCTTAATCATTTTAAATTAGCAATTCATTTATACAATGAATAAGCTTATAAGATTAAGAAAGTGAAATCCATAAAATGACCATTAAGAATATTGCAAAACCATCGTTATTATATTTGGAATTCAGTATTATAAAATCTGAGATATTCGTATAATCCTTATAATTTTTATTTTTATCTGTGATAAATTTAATTTTATATATAAATTTGGTTTAATCCAAAAAACAATTATACAGTATTTTGCATCAGGATATAAAATATTATATATGTTTCAAAATTTAATAATTAAAATGTGTATAATTTATAAAAAATCCATTATTTTTAACAGAAAGAGTCAAATTGAAGAATTACAAAATATTTTAAATATTTTTTTTATCAAGCAAATATTTAAATTAATATAATATTTTCCTTAGAAATTAACTTAATATATTTTTAATATTTATTTTTGGATATAAAGATAAAATTGTAGAAATATCTGATCCAATAAGAAATGCTATCTATTTATTTTATATTGGTCGAGTTAAGAGATTACTTTATTGCACAAAAACAAATATAAAGATAGAATTTTTGAGTTAAGCTTACTTTTTGGTTTCCATTTTTTTTATTTAGTAATAAATCTTTTTTAGTAATTTTAAAATAAGAAACCATATAAATATGGATAATAAAGCTTAATAATATATAATGTTTTCATTTTGTTTTTTTTTTAAATATTTGACAGTGCACTTTCTTTAAAATTAATCAAACATCCAATCTGATAGTTATCAACTATAGATCGCATTCATTTACATTCATGTCTCAATTATTCTTCATACATAATAAAGCAGTAGTGAGTTCTAGCGGAACACGAAGGACAATGGGCCTCTTCCTGTTTATGAATATTAGTTTTTCTGCTAATTAACAAGTTGTAACCGCTGAACTTACTGCTACACTTCGATGCGACAGAATGCGCATTCTTCACCTACTTTCTGAAACCAACCTACATAAAATGAAAATTAATTAATGAACACAAATTGCACAATGAACATTAATCTAATAAACTGACCAATGAATACTTTTCATTAATTTTAATCAAGTCATAAGCATTCAAAATAAACTGAGTAATTTTAAAATCATATTATTATTATTATTATTTGTAACACCATTTAAACATTTTTGAGTTATAACGAAATTCTTAATGAAAAATGATTGTTTATCTTGATAAAGACTGTAAAATCTATTTTAAAATTTTGTATTAGAGACATCAGCGAAAGATTTAAAACTGATAAAAACTGTAAGTATTATATCATCATCATCATAATCAACCGTTATCAATCCACTGCAGGATGAAGCAGGATCCACTCCAAGCAAAAGTATCATATAGAATGTTTTAATTGATAAATTGTCACTGTTTATTTTAGATGTTGTAAAAATATATAAATAATAAAATTTATGTAAGATATTGAATAAAAATATGGATGCATAATGAATTCAGTGAGACATTCATTCTATATTCTATTATTCTATACACTATGTTTATCAGTTTCGTAATCTTTAACGAAAAGTTTCATGCATTATATAAATAAATAAAAAATATAGTTGTATAGATTAAAACGGAAATGAATTTAAATTTAATGATATTTTTCCTGTTTTGTCTTTTATAATAAAGAGTAATTTTACAATTGAATTAAACAAATCCGCTTTAAGTTTCTCACTACTTGTGGCGCCATCTATTAATTAAAACTGTAAACAATATATATTTTAAAATACTTTTATTATAAAAATAACAAGAGAAAAAACATCATAGTTATGAAATTAATGATCTTAACGAAAATAAATGCATGATTTTATTTTTGAATAAACAATATTAAACAATTCATTAATGCTCTTTTCATATTTTATAAATATTTAATATTTATAAGCACAATATTGATTAATAAAATAAAAATATTAAAACCTTATTGGATGAATAATAAATTAAAAGAGTGATTTCAAATTTTAAAAGATAAAATATAACTATTTTACAATTATAAAATATATTATTTTATTAATAAAGTTCCTACTTTTTAATCACCAAATAAATAAATAATAATAAATACTTTCGATTACATTTTTTTTTAACTTAATTGCCAAGGTTATGCAGTTACAGGTTTAAGAAATAAAACTCTTTAATGACTCTTAGAAAAGTGATTCGACTTCGGTGGATTGTAACCTGTAATTAATTATAATTAATACTTTACATCAGAAAAAAATGGCGATATTTCTTTAAAACGAACGTTAAATTTAATATCATCCCAATTTTTATGCATATATATATAAAAAATGACGTGCTTCCATCTAGGGATCGAAATACAATGACTATATATTTTATAAAATTAAATAAATTCGACATTAACTATAATTATCTCTATATTTTATATCTCGGTCTCATCGAAAATAGCGACTTGACACATGAATGCTTCACGTTAAAAAATAGGATTATTTATTTATTTCTTTTTAAATGTCAAAATTAAAGACGTCGATTGTTTAATTGGCAGTTTAAAAGATAAGATATCAGATATTGCAGACTCGCACACGTTCATTAATAATAATAGGATTGGTTAAAGCCGATGATGACGCATTAGTGATATCAGTCACGTGAGATTCGGAGCACGTGAGATGACGTCACGAAGGAGTGGGAGAAGTCATAAAGAGGAATGATATCGAGGAGTAAGGGTGGCAGTGGGGTTTTTGCTCAAAAAAGATAAATCTTCGCTTCTCAAATGAGTAGGTCGATTCGAATGAGTCATATCCTGTAAAACCGGAAAAAAGACGTCATGCCAATGGGTGGAGCTGCTAGTTTGGTTAGAGTAGGAGTCATTTATACTTTTTTTATATGTGCGGGATGTGTGTGTAACGGAAGACGTTGGTTCGATTCACGAAGTTTCAAGTGTCGAACCTGTACCGTTTGTCAACCTAATTATTTAACCTTAATACCCTGTAGAAATTATAGGGATACGATTTGTTTGAGTCTCTCCGATTTGGAGTTTAATTTTCTCTCTGGTATTAAAGATATGGAATCCGTTCATCCGACCCATGAAGTCGAATTTCAGGGCGTAACCAATTGGGCACCTTCTTACAGTAACAGGGATGCAGACCAAACCATATCGCAAGAGAATGGAACTAATTTGATGGTTTTTAGTTTGGCTATCGGATGCTTATTAGCGATCACTGTCTTGGTCGTGATCTTAATCTTCGTTTCCTGTCGCTTATTCAAAAACAGGCCATCTAAGAGAGGTGAGTAATCTTTTCTTTTCTTTAGGTAAACTATTTATGCAAATTCCCTTTTAATATTGAAATAACATGTTTCATAAATAAAGCGGAAGAGATTGCGATATTTTTTTCCTCTGGAAATTTGCATTTTTCCTATTAAACCGGTGTGTTTTCTGCATAAAAGAAGTGAAATGATTATCTGCTGATAAAGTAAGATGTATTTGTCTGCGTTTGTAATTTGATACAGACTTATGAACTGACACGAAATGGAGACGAAAGGAGAACAACGTGAATCAGGCTTATAGACTATCCCCTTCAATTGTAAATCCCCGACTCCCGGTGAGACAGATGGTTTTGGCATCCTACGTTCCCCCAGATTGTTCGTTTATGGGTCTTTGTGGGATGATTGGGATAAACTTACAAGACACGATTCAAATACTGGTCATTTGTAAACAAAACTGGATAATCCAAAAATGTTTAATTTAAAATTTCGCTGGAAGAAAAAAAAAATGATTCTCGAACTAGGTACAGTTAGTAATGTACTGTACTATATTATGTACAAGAATTGATGCTCTGTTTAAATCGTTTTTATTTGTAAAAAGCTGTGACCATAAAATTTAAACGTGTTACGGTATTTTCTTTATATTTTCAACCTACTTTTATTTCAATTGACATTTACAGTCGAGTTATTTTTTATCAAAGAATATTTTTGGGATAACTCATGAAATGCAATGTATTTCTAGTCATAACTCAGAAAATTCTATTCTTGTATTAGCGTATAGATATCGTAAAGTTGGACCGTGGCAAGGGGTCTTTTTTCCCACGGTCAGATCGTCAACCATCTGCTCGTACTCTCTATACACAACAATGGAGCAATCAATGCCACTGGTCGGGGAGCGAATTTAGATCGCCTCAGGCCCGGAAGTGCGTGCTTTCTGGAGTCGAATAAAACAGGTTTCTGAGAGAGAGAATAACCTTTATTCGAGTGTACGTTTTTACAGTAAAAAAAGGGGAGAGAGGAAATTTCCATCAAAAATAAAAATAAAAAAAATAATTTCGGATTATATTACAATCATTTTAAACAAACAGACTATAACGCGATAAAATTCAAATATTGTATAATAATTTTATTTCGTTAAAGAAAAAAAGTTTATTTTTCCCGTAACTAGTTTTAAAACGGGTAACAACTGGCGATACACAAATTATAATTAGTAAGGCATTCATGCTATTATAACTATAGTATTTGCTTTAATTATCGTTACTAAAAATATGTGCTAGTTATTATTATATTTAGATATTCAAACAAATTACATTTGCATGTAAATGAAAAAAATTGATAAATTTTAAAACTTAAATCTAAGGACTTATGAATATTAAAAATGAATTCTTCCGTAAATAAAAATATGATTTCAGTATTCTGCTCTTTCATAACAATGGCACATATCGATAAAGTTTATTATCATAATTTGAATTAAACTTTCTAAAAAATCTAAATTTCCGAATTAGATACAACTGTACATTTTTTCCCGCGGTTTTTTTAACGCTTAAACAATATTGCATGAAAAAAAATATATATATGTATATATATATAT
>AYEL01054450.1:0-20291 GCA_000484575.1 Olivierus martensii
AAGTCACATTAATTAGTACAGCTAAGTTGAAAATGCTAATTAATGTTTTTAAAAAAATTTTATTCCGATTTTACGGACTAGTCTTGCCCCCTATAGTCCGTAAAATCGAGGTTTTTACTTAGATACAATATTTGCATAAACTCTCTACTGTACTGTACTTGAAGTTGAAAGTGACTAAGTACTGTACAGTATTATTGTATTGCGTGTAAAATAACACACTTCTTTATTGCATAATGCGTCATTTTTATTTTAACAACTTACCTAAATTTAACACTATACATGTATGTAGGTAATTTAATTTAATTTAAAATACTCTATGTAAATTAATACACTTTGGCATAAGTCACATTTAATTAGTACAGGTATGTTGAAAATGCTAATTAATGTTTATAAAAAATGTTACTTCGATTTTACGGACTAGTCAGATCGGAAGAGCGGTTCAGCAGGCCCCGATTTTACGGACTAGTCTTGCCCCCTATAGTCCGTAAAATCGAGGTTTTTACTGTATTATCATTGAAATTCTATTCATCTAAAAGATATTTTAATATTATTTTCTTTTCAGATGGAATCAATATTCATAATAAAGTTTCTGAAAGATGTTGCTTATTAGACAAAACATCTCTAGATTTTTTGGATCAAAATAAATGGAGAAATGATTCTAAAAGTTCAAAACCAGAAATGTCATTTCAAAGAATTCCTTGTTCATCTCTCTTTACATTTAATTTATTAGAATGTTGTGCTAAATATCCAAAATCATATAATGAAATTTATAAAAGGATAAACTTTTATCTTCAAAAACTGCAATCTAAGTTACCTCTTTATAATATTTCTAGTGATATTTCGGTTCGGAATTTCTTATTATATTCCAATTATTCAAAGGATATTTGGAAGATTTCATTTGAAAGCGAACCTCCTAGAAAATATTACTGCTTTTGTAATTCTAAAATTTTGGATCTTTCTAATAAAAAGATAAAATAATATCATTTATTTAATGCTTATGACTAAATATATATAAAAATGATGTGAAATTTAAAGTATAATTGGATTTTGTTTTAATAAAATCATATATATTATTTATTTGGATTTTTTAATTCCACTTTTTAATCATTAGCAGTGATTAAAAAGTGTCGGGACCATTTTAGGCTCTACCACAAACTGTTCATAACTACAGAAGGATATTTTTCTGGTCTTAAGCTGCTTTCCAGCTAGAGATTTTTACCGATGCATACTGTTTTTCCATCCTGAGAACCAAGCTAGGTTAGGTAGGTAGGTTAAGCCGCCATATCGCACAACGGATATACTATATAAGAGGCGGCAGCCTCTTGTAGAGCCCATCACAGTCTGACCAACACCCATGATAGGGTCAACCGGATAGTTGAAGGATGGGGTTCAACGAACAGGCTACGGATCCCTCCTGATACCTCCTCGAGGTTTGGGACCCGGATTTGAATCCGGATCCTCCAGGGTGGTAATCAAAAGCTTTACCACGCGGCCATCCGGCCGACTTGAGAACCAGATTTAATTCCTGAATCCTACATCTTCAAAGTGGCCTTCAGATAAAGGATAGGTGTTCGGTAAGCCGGATCGGATCCTTCTTGAAGTTAGATTTTTTTTTTATCAACAGATGACGCCATATTCCATTCTGGAAGAATACTATGTGGCGGGACGAAACAAGCTCTTCCACAGGCTGCCCACCCCTTGCGGAGGGGTCAGCTGGATTGTGGAGGACGGGGATCGACTGGCCAGGCCCGGACCCCATGATAAAAATTTTTGAAGGGGTGGGACCCGAGTCTTCCAGAGTGGAATGCAGAAGCGTTTCCACGCAGTCAATCCGGCCGACCATATACTATTATAAAATCAACAATCTAAATTTAGATTATTGTATAAAATATAATATACAAAAGTAAAGCATAAATTAAATTTATTTTCTTATTTATTTGAATCATTAATTTATCATTTTTGAGTATAAATTTTGCAGTCGGGCAATATTTTATCGTATTTTCTAAATGAGGTAAGAAAGAATAGAATATAAATGCTATATTAACATAATATTCCTAATAAAAAAATCGTAATTTAGGTTTTAATTTGATTCCAACAATTTTGCTCGTAAATTTATTAACGCACTATAAAACATTGTACAAATAAAACGATAAGTGCGTTTCTAAAAAAAAATGGCTACAGTCCGATCAGCCGTATAGAAAAATTATAAATGATGTTTATTAGCTAATTAAAGTAGATACTATTAGATCATTTCAATTTAGTACTTAATCCATTTACAATCAAGTAGCACAATTTGTCATTATTGTGCTTCTTGATTGTGCTGCATATTGTATTATTATGAAAAATTTTTTAATCACTTCTTCTAAGAACTATTAAAAATATAATTATGACTTTATACAGTATTATCTTTATATAATGTGTATCTATGTTATTCGATGATGTTTAGATCGTTGTGTTATTGTTAGTAAATTTTTCGTTTTCCATTTTTAGTCGTTAGATGGCGATCAGTTTCGAAAGTAAACAAAGTAAAGAGAAGGATATTTGTAGTTAAAGTTGTATAAAACGTGCTTTCCCTGTATTGGATGTTTATCGAAAACGTGCTTTCTTTTCTTTAGTAATTTTTTGGTAAAATAACTCAAATTATTCTTCGGATCATTTTTTTACAGCTGGAGGAAGCTATATGAACTGTTAATTTAACAGATTAATTTATTGATAAGTTGTTTAACTTACTGTTTAGAAATTTGTAGTTTATTTAATTTGAATAATAAATAAATTTTATTCGTTTAATAATTAAAAAGTTATAATAACTGAGTTTATTTTGATGATTTTTAGCTTAATTTCGAATTCTTTAATCTACAGTTTAATATGTTAAAATCGAATTGGGGAGATTTACCAATGATACCAGATACAGAATCTGGTATTGCAGCAATTGAAAGGGAGCAGATTACAAAACCAAGACCAGTTGAAGTAGAGGGAATGAAATTGCACCATCCTTCACGAAATGAGCCTATTGTATCACGTCCGTAAGTCTTTAAATAAAACTTAACAAAACTTCATTTGCTGAATATTAATGACATAATTTTAGAATTCTCAAAACAAGACAAAAATAAGTAAAAATTTAAATTAGTGGGTACTTACGTATTAACGCCACCGCAGCTGTGTGTACAACAAGATTGCTCTTTATTGGCGCAACTTCTGCTGCGGTGGCGTTAATACGTAAGTACCAATTAGTGATATAATAACAGAAATAGCATTGATTAAAAGATGATGATAAACCAAATAAACTTTTAAAAAAAATTAGGTGTCTATTTGGTGCATTTATTGAGATATACAATTTTTTGGAATGAATCTTTAATACAATAGAACTACTGATTCATATTTTTAATCATTTCTCAGTGAGGCAAATTGTTAATTCTCTAACATATATTTTGAAAAACTGCACTAGATAGAGATATGCTTTTTTTATGAAATTTTTCTCAGCTTATTTGCATCTTTTCATCAATGTTGTTCTTGTTGTGTAATAAAGAATACAAGGTGTGATCAAAAAATACGGGGACTTATCCGATAGAGGGCAGGCAATGCATCGCAAGCGATTTAGATGTTTGGTGACTCATCCTGCATTCCTCAGCTATAAATACAGCTAATTGCGAATTGTTTCGTTTAGGTGTTAAAAATTTATTATCAGTAGTGTGTTGTTTCAATTTGCACTGTTTGCGATTTTTAAATATGGATGCGCTCAAAGAGCAACGGATATGTATAAAATTTTGCGCTAAACTTGAAAAAACTGGAACTGGAACACTGTCTATGGTGCAACAGGCATTCGGAGACTTCTGAATTGTGGTGAAGTGGTGCATGGTTTCTCTATCACGATAATGCTCGACCACATACAGCACTTCTCATTCGGGAGGGCTCGCCCGAAATTCCCTTCCAGTCATTCCACAACCCCCTTATTCACCCGATCTTTCACCGGCTGACTTCTCTCATTCCATAACCCCCTTATTCACCCGATCTTTCACCGGCTGACTTCTTTCTCTTCCCGCGCATAAAGAAAATGCTGAAAGGAAGATGTTTTGATACTGTAGAAGAAATTAAAGTGAATTCGCAGACGGCACTCAACTCACTTCCGCCAGAAGCTTATGTGGCTGCCTTCAAGGACTGGCAAAATCGGTTTGGTCGTTTGCATAATGCAGAAGGGGGCATATTTTGAAGGAGATACTATTTAAATAAAGTATTGTTTAAAAATAAAGTTTGTATAATGATAGTCCCCGTATTTTTTGATCACACCTTGTATAAACCAGTGGTTCCCAATGTTTTTTTAGCCATGCCCACCTAAGCATCTCTAAAATCATGATGCCCCCTGTGACATATAATTTTTATTATTCAGAAAGTGGACTCCTATTCATGTGGAGGAAGCCTAAAAGGCTATTAACTTGGTCTAAACAAGCTTCCAAAAAACATGGCATCCATGAAACAGAAAAATGAAAGAACAGGTGAAGTACTGAGGAAGAAATCACTAAGAAATTGTTAAAAAATAATAATAATATGAATTAATATAAAAAAACAACAAATAAAGTTTCACAATCGCCGTGTACATTCTGATTTTAATTTTAAAAATGTATATGTCACAATATAAATTATGTGCTGTATATATGGCCCCTAGAACTATAAGAAATGAAAAAAAATCATTGCTAATAACTCATTCTGGAATTGCCCCCTTGTGGGGCATGCACCCCATGTTGGGAAACACTGATATAAACATATACTATAAAAATGATATTGCTCAAAGGATTTTGAAATATCTTTGCAGTTTTCTATTTCTGCATAAATATAAAACAGGTTAAAAAAATAGCTCAAGTGTGCAGAAGTTAAATTGCAAAAGAATTAGGTTCTTTTAGTTAAATAAAGTAATTTAACTTTTGCAGTCTTGAGCTGTTTTTTTGGATTATCTGTTTTAGATTTTGAAATATTCTTAAAGAAAATAGGGATTAATGATAATGATTTCATATACATAAAATCCATGACTTACATAAGTAGATCATTTTGTGAAACACTACATAAATCAAAACATACATATATACCAGCATTTCCCAAACTTTTCCTATGATGGAACACTTCAAATTTTTACGGAATGCTTTGGTTATTTTATAGTATAGGTAGATATTAATAAATAAATAAATTAAGCAAAATAAACATTTTTTATCAAATTGTAATTATGTAAAATAAACTAGCAACTTCTGTTTCAACTTAACACAGTATTTTAATTAAATCACATGAGACTTATATTAATTTTCATAATTTTACGGAGAACACTTATAGAACTTCCACGGAATGCCAGTGTTTTGCAGAACGTAGTTTGGGAAACGCTTCCCTACCAATGATTCTCAGCAAGTTTTTCATGAATTCCTCACAACTGTTTTATGCAATTTTGAAATATATAAATACAATATATCAAAATTATAATTTTTATTAAATGATAGCTTATGTTAAGAACTACATATTTTTATTCTTAGTTTGAAGACTGAGTATTTTATATAAACGTTATTTATTTTGGTGTTCTGCAAAAACTTCTTATAATTAATGAATTATTCCAAAAGATAAAGAAATACAATTGGGTAACTGAAAGTTTGCTAGACTTCCATATGGAGGATCTGGGATTAATTCCTTATCTCACATTTTCAGGCCTAATGAACAGAAGTTAACACATCTTGTTTTCATTATTTCTCTAATCAGATACCTATAACATTTCATCTTTATTTTAATAAACAAATCTTTTTCTTATCTCATGAGCAAATTTAGAATTAGATAATTCATTATTTAGTACTAAATATGAATAATTCTTATAATACATAATATATGAATAATGAATTATTCATATATTATTTTATAAGAACTAATTAAAAATTTTAAAATTTGCCATATTATTAAAATTTTATAAAAAATTTATATTTAACAATTAATATTAATTCATATCTATTTAATATTAAACATCATAAAAATATAAAAATTCAACATGCAATAATCTCACTGTATGTATGAGAACTAAGTACAGTCTGATCCCGTTAACACGCGGTAGTCGGGGTCCATGGTTACTAAACCGTGGGTTAAGTAACCCACGATTTAGTATAGTATTAATATAAATTGAGCAATAATGTAAGTTCCAACATTGATATGAATTTTCTGTGTGATTTGACCAATATCTAGATTAGGATAGATGAGGAAAATAAATTATGCAATGTAGCATTGGATGTTTTTATATTGAAAGATCAGTATATTAGCAAGTATCTAGCTAATAAACTAAAGCAGTTGATAATATACTGGGAAATAGATGAAGAATATGTCAATATAGTTATCATATACATAAAAAAAATGCACAAAAAAAACATCAAATGTTAGAAAACATTGATGTTACATATCAATGGTTTTATCGATGTTTAACAATCGATGTTCAACACTAATTCAAATATTGCACATAATATTTTGTTTTATAAATAATCAATTGCAATCATTTGATGATTCTTCAGTCATGTCTCTCTATAAATATAGATTTTTATAATAATTTTTATTATTTTAAAAATAAACCTTTAAAAATTTTTCTTTCTAAGGAAAGAATTAATTTATGATTAAAAATATTTTAATAACAATCTTGTTTATTTAAGAATTTATAGAAAGACTACTATAAAAATATATGAAATGATATATATATATATATAATTTGCCTGTAGAATTTAGAAGAAAAAAGATAGTTGTATCTGTATTCAGTAGTATTGAAATATATTAATTTAATTTTTTGTGCAATATGCATCATAAAAACCAATAATAAAAATAATGAATTTTGTTAGTTATAAATTATGAGAATTTCATGATTTTTTATTTCTATTCTTGCAATTGGGGCATAAATTATATTCAATAAGACGATTTTTGTAGAACTGTCATAATTTAAATGCTGTTTTTATGAAAAGTTATATTCTCTTAGTGAGATTATAAAATTATATACAGGGTGTTTCTGAACTCCACGTACAAATTTGGAGGGGACGTAGAAATCATCAATAGGAATCAGAATCACATAGGAAAGCAGGGTCCCAAATGGATAGGTGGCACTGTGAGCAATCTGGACAGGACATTTGGAGGTAGATGGATTGGGCGTGGTGGTCCCGTAGCATGGCCCCCAAGATCACCCGATTTATCGCCTCGATTTTTATTTGTTGGGTGCCATGAAGGCCATTGTCTATGAAACACCAGTAGATTCTGAAATGTACCTTGTTGCAAGAATTGCCATCACTGCTGCTACGATCCACAAAACGTTCAGTGTTTTTGAACATGTTCGCCAATCCATGCAGCGTAGGTATCAATCATGCATGAATGCTGATAGGCGGAATTTTGAATACCTCCTGTGATGCTTCTAACTATTGTACTATTTTTTTGTGTAATAAAGTGCTTCATACTACTTTCTGTATTGTGTCCTTGCTTTGTCTTTAATCATTTGAGGGTGGCATATGAGATTCTGCTTTCCTATATGATTCTGATTCCTATTGATGTTTTCTATTACTACTATTGATACTTTCTACTTTCTATTTCTTACTAACTTAGAGGACTAGAGACTATCCTCTAAGTTTGTAAGTGGAGTTCAGAAACACCCTGTATACAATGTTTTGAAATTAGATCTGAAGCTATTTTTAATTGTCTATAAAAAGCTAAGATCTGAATCAAATTGATTCAGATTTTTAATTTAATAATTTAATATTAATAATAATAATAATAATAATAATAATAATAATAATAATAATAAAAATTAAATTTTTGTTTTAATTTTTGTCAATTGTTTAATCGTTGCGAAGTTAAAGGATGTACAGAAAAGGCTGTGTAACAAGAATGCCTAAGAATGTATTTTAACTTAACAATATACATCTCCTTTATTTTATGTTAATTATATTTTTATACAAACACAATGAATTACAGTGCTAATAAAAGTTGGAATAATATTATTGAAAAAATTTATTGTTTATATCAAAAACTATTAAATCAGTTTTGTTTATAAAAATAATTTTATTTTTAGACTTCCAGCAGAATGTAGTTCTATAGATGATTTAACATTGCACACAATTAAACTGATTCAATACAGTAAGAAAATAAAGTCATTGTTAAATAATTTACATCAACATTTAGATTCTCAAGTAAGTATTTGTATTAATTCATTAATTTTTTAAATTTAAAACAATATTATAAAATAATTGTCTAATACAATGTTTCTCAAACTGGCAATATCACCCCTGGGGAGACAACTGAGCAACTAGAGGGGGCATCAAGTAACAAGCAGACAGTAGGGGGCATTGTGAGTCATGCGAGTATGCGCAACTGAGATGATTTAGTTGTGTTTGCTTGTATTGCATTGTGAGATTCAGAGATTTACTTGATTTGGAAGTACCTGATTGGATAATAAATTCATTTTTAAATCACAATTATATTGCAGAACGTTTTATCGAAGAGGAGTTGATTGAATTACAAGATATCAAATTGAAGCCAAAATTTAGAAATTCTTATCAAGAATTTTGATTGCAGAAAAAATAGCTGGCAGTTATCCTTCTTTATGGACAATAGCAAAGAAATTAATTATCGCGTGTCCAATTTCCTATTTAGTAGAGTGTGGTTTCAGTGCAGTAAGTCAGCTTTTGATAAATCAAAGAAATCATTTGAATATTTTAAAATGCAGGAATTTATGACTGCAACTTACAAATATTGAAACTGATTTCAGCTATTTAATATCACAACATCAACTGCATTCTTCTAATTGATTATGTTCATTCCAAATTAAATTAAATTTTTTAATAGCAAATACATTTTTTTAATTGTTATTCTATTAATGGGTAGCATTTGACAAATTAATAATTATCCATCTTTATAAAAATATGCAAAAAAAATCGTGTGTTAATCAATAATAATGATTTTTATTTTTATATATTTCCTCTTCATGTTTGCAGAATATTAAGGTGGGGGTATTAGTAAATTTTGTATATACTATGGGAATGTTCATAGAAATAAGTTTGAGAAGCACTGCTCTAATGCATGCATTCCAAATATAAATTAAATTAGCATAATCCATTACCAAATTATATTTATTATTTTGGTGTTTTAAATTCTGAAAATACTAAAATTATAAATGAAAAAAAAATTAATAAGATTTTTAAGAATAATTTTTGTTATAATTATTTATAACTGATTTTTTGTTATAGTCAGTTTTCTCCAAATGCAAGTCTTTTCAAATGAATGCAATTTGACTAATATGACAAATAGTTTTAAAAATATCAGAATTTTTATTGAAATATATAAGAACTTCTGATTTAATAGATACATTAAATAAACCCTCACTAATCTGGATTAATTGGGGAAAGGCCTTCTGATTAAGCAATAATCCAGATTTGTGAAGCAAAAGATAGCCCAAAAGATCAAAAATGGAAAATAGAAAATTTGAATGTTTATTCATTTTTTATAAATATCATTGTAGATCAAAAGTTTATAATAATTGCACTTTAATAGAAACTTTGCTGTTTACCTAATTTTATCATAGTTAAATTTCATTATTGAGAATGGAACTTCTGATTTTAATATTAGGTAAATTGGGGTAAAAATTGTGGGAAATTGATTCTTGATTTATGAACTCACTCCAGGAGTGAATTAACTTATAACATTGAGAATTGTCTGTATATTATTAATTAAGGCTATAATTAAATAACAAACTTCAAATATTTATGACTTTCCAATTGGATAAATTGCTAATAATATAAAAAAATTAGATTTTATCTTTCATTGATGAAAATACAGTACTGTGAATGATAGATAAATAAATCAGATAATTAATTTAAATAGTACATTATATAAACTTTTGTTAATTTTCTTAATTTCTGAATAATTTTTTACTGTATTTTCTATCATTAAAAAAACAAAATATTCTTGAAGTCAATTTGTAGTTAATGAAAATTGTAATAATTTAATTAAACTTAAATTAAGATTGTTTGCTGCCATCTTGAATTAATAGCATTAGTCTAAATTTAATTAAAATCTTTATTAATCTTAAATTTGTCAATAAAGATCTTGGCTAATTTGTTTGTTTTACCAATGAATAAATGTTTGTAGTTAATTTCTATGATGATGTTTCTTTATACTTGTGCTTAAAGAATATTAAGTTATAAATAAAATTCTGGATAATTTAATTAAATCATCTTTGATTAATGTGGAAGTATTAAAAAGACAAAACATTATTATTAATGCATTTTGTAAATATCATTAGTATGTAATGGTTAATGATGATTTATTTGATGGTTATATAATTCTTTTTTGTAGAAGATTTAACTTGATTCTATAATAAATTTCTTTTAATAATTTACTAAATAAATAACATTAATATTTTTTGCTAAACAAGTTAAATCAGAAATATCTATCAGTTATAAAATTTATATATCTAAATATAAATTTTCCACTTTTAATAATTGAGCTGAATTATTTACATATCTAAAAAGCTGTAAACGTTGTTAAAAATTAAGTTAAATGGAAAAACAGTTAAAAAAGACAGATAATTAGTAAAATGGATAAAGTGATAAAATGGAAATAAGGTGAACGTTGAATAATTGAATATTTATTTTTTGATGTTTAAATTATAGTAATATATAATTCAATAATATGTTTGTTATAAACATTTAGAAGTTTTCTTGCAAGTTGCAAATATATTTGCTCAACAAATGTATTTTAATTGTTTGTATTATTATTTTTAGCAGAAATCTATTGAAGATGGAAATCATAACTATCCTGCAGCTCCTCCAATACCTGAAATTCCAGAATCAGTAATGATTCATTATTCCAAAAAAGAAGTTCCAAGTGACAGAGAAAGGTTAATTATTATAAATATTATAACATTTATGATGTTATTTTCAGAAAAATATTTTTGATTAGTACAATATATGATTATGAAAACTAACAATTATTTGGAATGGAAAATTATTCTGTGATATCAGAAGCAAATTTGCAAGTTATTCTTATTAATGTAATTTTAAGTTTTATATATATATTATGTATCAGTAGTAGTTTATCATTTATAAACCAAAATTTATAGTGATGCTCTGTTATATTAAATAGTAATATACATTATCTTGGTCAGGTATTGGAATTTATCCAATATTACATGATCTTTCTCAGATTAAGTGTTGGACTATGTCCAAAATTATATTATGCAATATATATCATTGTTTTTAAACAAGAAATCATTGCTATGTAATGACAGTTCTATTTTGTCATTATAGTTTTATAAATACTTTATTTATTTTTCAATATTTAGAGGAAAGATTTTAAAATTTTTTTGATCTAGTAATTACTTTATAATTGAAAGTAAGTTTTATTCATAATGTTTAATGTTTTTGTAAATAATTCTTAAACAGGCATTATTGTAAATTTGCCTTTTTTTATTATTACATTTTTACATCGTAATTATAGACAACATTCTAAAACTTTATAAACTAAAACTTGTAAACTATTTAAAAACATAGAACTTTAAAAAAGAAATTTATACATTCAGCAGTTATTCTATGGCCAGATATGCATTTCAGCTTACGCCCTCTTCAGTCTTTTTTCACAAAATAACCGCAATCATTTACATAATCTGATAAATTATAAAATACATTAAATAAAAATTAAATAAACTGAAAATTAATTACAAAATAAATTTTTACCTTTATAAATAAACAAAATAATTTAGGTTTAAATTCAAAATTAAAACAATAACTTTAGAAGTGCCTTTTTCGTTACTAGGCCTTTTTTCCATAATTTGTTTTTAATGTTTTTGGTTACTCTGTATACTCCTGATATCTATCAGCTAAGTGAAGTACTAATTTTCAATTAATTACAGAATTCTAGATCATTTTCATTCAATATTTCACAGCAAATTCTGGAATATATTATTTATATCTTGCTGTTTGATGTAAAATAATTTATTTTTTTAAAATTTAAATTTAATTATCAGTAATAAAGAAGAAATATTTTATAATGAGTTGTTCACCATCTTCTTTACAATAAGGTCTCCTTTCATATCTAAATCATAGGTGATTTTGCTTTCTCCTTGTATAATTAATTTACATTTACACATCTTGTACTATAGATACTTATTTTTGGCTGATCAATAATCCACAATTTATGAAAATATAAAAAGTTTAGTTCTCTGCTATAAGGAAAGATAAGTTATATAGAAAACTGAATTTTTTCTAAATATTCAAATTTTTTTATTTAATTTTATAATGAAAGCTAAAAATAAAAAAAGAACCTTGTAAAATATTCTTTTCTTAATAAAATCAGAATGTATCTTATAAATTTTTTCCAGTTGCAAATATCTTAATGTCAATAATTCTAAATAAATAAAGAATCAAATTTCATATTTCATTGTTTATTGTTAGGTTGGCAAAAAAATATAAACTATCATGGATCTCATATTAATTTTTTCTCCCACGAACAATGAAATTAAAATAATGTAAACATAAAAAATTAAAACAAAAAATGAATTTTAGGGATATTATTATTAAGAAATTTAAAAATTTTCATAAAAATATATTTCATATGGAGGGAAAAAATAGTCCATAGTCAAACAGAATTCCAGCTTTTAACAATGTCTATGGGAAATTGATTTTTAATTTACGAGTTCTTACTTAACAAGCTCATTCTAGGAATGAATTATCTTGTAAAGGCAGGAAGTGCTTGTAGTGGCTCTTTCATATGGAGGGAAAAAATAGTCCATAGTCAAACAGAATTCCAGGTTTTAACAATGTCTATGGGAAATTGATTTTTAATTTACGAGTTCTTATTTAACAAGCTCATTCTAGGAATGAATTATCTTGTAAAGGCAGGAAGTGCTTGTAGTGGCCTTTTTATTAATGGCACAAGATTTATATATAATTTATTAAAAACAATATGTACATAGATCTTTCTATGCATATATTAATTGTGTATAGAAAGATGATTTATATATTAAATTTAAGTTTTATGTTAATAATGTTTCTATTATACAGTAAATTAAACCAGTGCTTCTCAACTTTTTCAAAGCACAACCCAAATTGCATACTGGATAGTTTTTATGACCCACCTTAAAATTTTAAATGAAAGGTAGAGAGATTAAAATATTGATACTACTAATATTGTTTAAATAAATCAATTTATTTTTAGATTTATTAAGATACAGCAGTGAAAAATGAAATTTTTATGATTAAAAAGTTTGCTTATTGATTATTGATAGATGGTATGTCATTTCATGATCCACTACACACAGTTCTGTGATCTACTTTTGAGTCATAGCCAATAGGTTGAGAAGTGCTGAATTAGATTGTAAATGATAAATTTTATATTGCATTATACTGTTAAATTCTATTAATCTAAATATATATTTGCATTATTTAGTGTAGATTGTTGATGCAATATTATATTTTTTTCTTAATTTAAAAAAAAAAATATTTTGATGAATTTGAACAAATTTAATTAGATAAAAAATTATTTGTAGTTGTCTCACTTATAAAATTAAATTTATTTTTAGTGATTTTGTATATGGAAAAGGAAAATCACCACCAGAATTATCTTTTCCTGTTGTCAGACAGATTTTGAGAAAATCAGTTGCAGCAATCTGTGCACATATTGGATTTGATTGTAAGTAACTTAAGTTTTCTAGTAATGTTATTTTAATATAAAAATCTTAATTTGAAAATCTATTATATTAACTTAATATAAGATAAGATTTATTTTAAAGAAATAAAAGTTTGGATTATATTATATTCATATTAATGAAATAAATATCCAACTATAAGGAAGTTTTTGACAAAAATTCTGCATTTTGTAATATTTCATGAACACATTAAGTACAGATATGCTAGATAACTTTTAATTTTGTTTATATTTTAAAATGATCTATCATATTCTGTCACAAGCTATCACATGATGCAATAATGATGAGTTGCCTTAAAACATGCAATTATGCAGCACTAATGTTGGAACTTTGGGGATCCATGGTATAAATATATGGACAATAAAAAAGTCTTAGAATAAATTGTATAATAGATCTATACACTTGACATCATGTTAGGCTGCCTTTCTAAAATATGTAAGAGAGTATTTATAAACTATCATGCTCTTAGGGGGAGGATGTAATAGATTTGTGACAATAAATGATGTAGGGAAAAGGAGTCATGCATATTGTGACACCACACTGTGAAAATGGTTACTGTTTTACTTCTCTAAGATTGAAAATGTTTTTAGTCATATTGATTTTTTTTATATATAAAATAAAATGTTTTTTTCTTAATTGTTCAAAAAATGAACACTATAATATAACATATTTGGATTATACGCTTGTTATAAAATATAAGATAAAGCAGTTGTCAACTTTTATCAGTCACAGGCCACCTTAAATATTTCTTTACTTACTAAGATCACAATGATAGTGAAAACTATAGGTAATATTGGAAGAAGGCATATATTGGACATATAAGTTATAAAAAAAATTATCATTGCTGAGGATTACCTAAAATAAACTCATGGATAGTAATGGTTTGCAGATCTAAGTTAGAAATACTGATTTTAATCGTACTTTATAAATTCATAGATTAATTAATCCTCACTACTTGTGACTGTAAAAAACATTTTTTATTTATTTGTTTATGTATCTTTGTTAATACAGATGTAATAAATTTGCCAAAAAATTTTTTCTAAAAATTAAATTAGAAAAGTAGTTTATCATCTCATAGTTAGATGAATACAGTATTTTATGTAAAATTAATAATCACTATTTTGAAAAAAATTTTGATATTTTAGTTTTAATTTAGAATTTTTGATTCTCTAAAAATATGTTGAAATAAAATTTACTCAAAAAAGATAACTTACATATATATAACAATTAAGTAATTTATAGTTTATTATGTATAATTGTTTGTCATCATCCATAGCTAATTATGCCTTTGAGTATAATTATTTTTATAAAAATAAATTTGAGGTACAGCTATAGATTATAAATTGGTCCCCTTTTAACTTTAAACAAAGTTTTGTTGATAACTATAATGAGGCAATTCCATAGTGAGTTATGATATAACATTGAGACTATAATTTCTCAATAAGGCAATGGAAAAATCAATATTTTATACTATTGAATGTATCCTTGGTGATTTTATCATATTTTTGAAAAGATGTTTACGTCAAGATTACTTTGTAATATACTGATAACTAAAAAATGCATCTTTCTATTTTAACTGAGGAATGGTTTTCAGTTAAAAAAAAAAAAAAAACCCAAAATACTTGGGGCATATTAGGATCTTTATTAAAATATAGAACTGCTAATTGTAGTTCTGTGTATAGTTAGTTAAAACATTTTATCATCATCTATTTGTCTGTTTTAGATCCTATGAAAAAAATTAATTCATCTAATAAGGGAAGTTGTTCCATAATACTACATTAAAGTTTTTTACTATTTGTCTGTTTTAGATCCTATAAAAAAAATTAATTCATCTAATAAGGGAAGTTGTTCCATAATACTACATTAAAGTTTTTTATATTTACATACATGTTTCTTCTCATCCGTCGAGTGATAGATTGAGTCCTCTTTGAAGAAATTCGATCTCTAGCCATATTACACAATTTATACAAGTACACCAATTTATATTTTATGTATAAATACCTTTAATGAATTGAATTTTAAAACTAATTTGCTTTAGATAAAAATTGATTTTTAATTGTGAATTTCTCATAATATGCTATTATTTTATTTTCTAGTTTCAACAGACACAGTTCTAGAAACGCTAACGGATATTGCACACGAACATAATCTTAGGATTTGTCGTCTTCTGAGAATGGCTGTAGATAGACAAGCTTTAACTGGATACACTGGATTTATAGTAATATTCAAAATAAATAAAATTTTAAAAATTTGAAATTTATAGAGCTTAAAATCAGATTTGTGTATTTTATAGGATGTAATAGAACAAGTTTTCCATGAAGCTGGAATTGGTAGTATAACAACATTACATAATTTTTATCAAAACAGAATGATTAGTTATCATAAATATCTGTATCAAAGTTGTCAACAGTTATTAGAAGAATATGATAGATTAAGAATTCCTGAAATGAAAACTGATTTAAATTCTAAACCAATTAAGTAAGTAATTTTATTATTGCTGAAATGTGTAATGATGTGTACATTAAAAATATTTTTGATCTGTTATGACTAACCCATGAGTGCTTGCTTCTTGCAAATGAATGAGTTGCATTGGACTATTAGACATTTTTCTATATAAATCGGTGATGTAAATATGCTAAATTTCCACAATATTATTTCTTAAATAAATATCTTTCTACAATTTTAATAAATATATTTACATCACTGATTTATATAGAAAAATGCTAAATTTCCACAATATTATTTCTTAAATAAATATCTTTCTACAATTTTAATAAATACAGGTAGTCCTTGACTTATGACAGCCAAAAATTATTACTAAAAATTCTCTAAATTCAACTTTCCCACTTGCATATACATATACAGGGTGTAAATTATCTCTTTCAAAAAAACTACACTACGATGTAGACGAAATTCACGCTTGCATATACATATACAGGGTGTAAATTATCTCCTTCAAAAAAACTACACTACGATGTAGACGAAATTCAGGCTATTAAAGTGATATAAGACACTTGGGGTCGCAAATCGCAAGCCCGGGTGGGTCGAAGGAGAAGAGCTGCAACGTCATTGCAGAAAAACTGCGCCATTGACTGTTGATTAATTTAGTTTAACCAGTTCGACAAGGTACACTGTTCTTATGGATCAGTTTGACAACAACGAGTTAGCCAACATGTGTTTTGGCAAAGCTCGTGGTAATGCACTGGCAGCAAGACGACTGTACCAAGAACGTTACCCTCAGCGAGTACTGCCTACTTACGAGACTTTCAGCATAGTTTGAGGTTCAATTTATGGCGTTGCTTGTGATTTGCGACCCCAAGTGTCTTATATCACTTTAATTGCCTGAATTTCGTCTACATCTGTAGTGTAGTTTTTTGAAGGAGATAATTTACACCCTATAAATATGTATATCACATTGCTTTTGTACACACATTGCAGCAGTTGCTATTAGTTGGAAAGCAAAGCTTTATTACTGTATCTCATTGTAACTGTGTCACGTTCAGTAAGAGAAATAATACTAATGAAAATTCCAATGTAAAAAGAAGGTGAGGAAAGCTTTGTTTAACTGTTTTAATTTAAATTTAATATTTTCATAAATTAAATTTCTAACAGAAATCAAATAAATCAAGAATTAAAAAAGTTCTTAACCAATATCAGAATCAATTTACGATGGAGAGATTGGAATGGAACCCTGCCGTAAGTCGAGGATTACCTGTATTAAATCATAGGACACAGAAATTGAAAATTTAATATTACTGAAATTTTTCTAAATAAAAGATTATTATATGATATCGATATATTTGATCAAATATTGATCTTTTTATGTTTTTATTAAAATTTAAGGATAAAAGATGAACCAGTGTCAGAAATAAATTTTCCTATAAATGAAGAAATTGAAGAAAGTGCAATGGATGAACCTCATACACCTTTACAATTAGAAGAACTTCCAAGTGCATTACAAACAATGGAAACAGAGAGTTCTGCAACTATGAAAGATGAAGAAACTATGAAATGGCCAGGTCAAAATATTAAGAAAGAAGGATCGTAAGTTGCATGATTATATTTTTTAAATTACTTGTCTGCCACTTGCTAATGCTCTGCACAAAATTTTAATTAATAATAATCTTTCCTAATCTAATCCTTACCTAACTGACAAATTCTAATTACCTAAAAAATTTAAATCCTAATAAATTGCCAGTGAACCAACTCCTAATCTTGATCCTGATGATGAAATTGATGGTAGTGATTCACCTACATCTTCAATGATTAGTGATATTGATATATCGTCTCAAGGCATGAATTCTATTGGAGTTTCTGATATATCCCCTGGTATCGAATGCACTCGTATTGGAAAACCCCCAAAAAAGAAGTAAGTTAACATGTGGATTTCTTTAATTAATAAATTTTAACTGTTTGCAAAGAATGCTTACATATAATATCAGTATTGAAAATATGCCTGTTTTAAATATTCAATAATTTATTAATAAAAACTAATATTGAAAAATTTTTGTGACAGTTAAAATTACTTCCAATATATTTTAATAAATATCTGAAAAAAATAGTTTTATATTTTGATTTCGTTAAATTCATATTTATATAATAAATATTATAATGAAATTATGATTGTATCATATTTTCATATTTAGAGAAAGATTAATTTATAAATTAGCATATATGCTAATAATATATCTCATGCCATTTTAAATGCATTTCATTATTTTGTGGAAATTTAACTGAAAATATCCGAGATAAAATTGCAACAATGGTCACATCATTGTCGATTGCCTCATAATCACTTTAATAATCACAAATTTTATATCGTATTATAAAAATATAATTTAATGATTGTAATATGACAATAACAATGATTATAATTAAATTTCTTTGTTAAAAATGATCAATATTTAGAATTGAAAATTCTCCTCTGCTCAGATGTAAATTGGATGTGACCAACTTACCTCCTCTCAATCAGCTTCTAAAAATTTCTTATACAAATAAAATATCAACTATAAATCTATAAAATCTCTATAATCAATAGGTTTTACAGTAAACATTAAAATAAAATTTTAATTTATTATATAGATATCCCTTGCCACTCATGAGTTTTATTCTTATAAATCTTTATAATTAGTGATTGCAGTTGAAGAACCAAAATATTTAGGAAAATGGAAGTTATATTCTATGCCTATTGAAACAAATTTGAAGGATAATTTTCACAACATTGCCACAGTTGTCCTAGGAACGCCATACTCGAGTTACATTTTAATTGTTCTACCTTTCTGCACTTTATCTACAATTTTTTTCTTTGTCTCTTTGCTCAAACAAGTGTTGTTCTTTTCGGAATTATTCCTTTGGTCAGTTCTCTTTGAACCCATCCTTACATTTCACTCAAAAATATAATAATAATTACAAATATTTTCTTTCTGAGAAATGTAGAATTGAAAATTAACACAAACAACATGGGCAAACACCAAAGGAGCCTAAAAAGAACTGACAGATAGCAAATGACATCACACAATTCCATGCACACACATGCACCAACCCCCAAAACTCAAACGTCAAATTGTGAGGCACCACTGTATATTATAAAATATACATATATATTTTGTTACATGTAGCCCTCAACTTACAATGGGATTCTGACACAAGTCGAGGACTTTTTAATTCTCGATTTGTTTGATTTCTGTTTTAATATTTTCATAAATTAAGTTTCTGTTTAACTTAAAATGGTTAAACAAAGCTTTCCTCGCCTTCTTTTTTTACTAGACATGACAGATTTAAGACGAAATACAGTAATAAGGCTTTGATTGCCAACTAATGGCAATGCTGTGATGCATACACAAAGGCAATGTGGTACATGTATGCAGATGCAAGCATCAAAGTTGAATTAGAGAATTTTTAGTAATAATTTTTGGCTGTCGTAAGTGCGAATTGTCATAAGCCGAGGACTACCTGCAGTAACTTTCATATTGAAACATATAAATAAAAATGCTAATTATATTGCTCATATAACTTCTTGATGATCTATACATGATCTTAAATAGAAACAAGTTATTAGTGACAATGTTAATAAACAACAAAAACAGTAAATTCTTTTATGAATGTTTGGGAGAATGAGAAATTACTATTCTCAAACTAAGGAATGAACCTTTAATTAATATTATAGTTTAATAAGTAGTACGCTATTTTGTATATATAAATAAAAAAAAGAAATATTTCTTTTATAATATATTGATTTAATACGTACATACATTAATAAATTGATAATTCTAAATAAATCTTGCTTTCTTTGAAATCTAATGTTCAGATATTATCATAGAAATCTATTCTGATCTTCATTATTTTTCATGTGTGGTTCTAAATATTAATCTGGACACTATGCAGACTCAACTTAGTATATTGGGAAAGAAAAATGGATGTTCTACATATAATATTTTATGAATATGTTTTTATATCAAATTTCCTTACATTTGCTGATAAAATACAATCTGAGATTTTAGTTTGAATTACCATTACTCTGAATATGGAAATAAAATCTGCATCTAAAAAACTTCAATTTGTGGATATATGAAACTAATGATTATTGAGGGATTTCTATATTTAAAAA
>AYEL01054451.1:0-22267 GCA_000484575.1 Olivierus martensii
GCGCTAATATTTTATCATATTAACACATGAAGGGTAAACAACCACCACACAAAGTTTGATTCCAAAGTTCATTTCCCAGACCGTGCCCTCTCCTTGTGAGATTTTAGATCATCTGAGGCAAGAAGCAATGCAGACAAGACTGCGTTGCTTCTTGCCTCAGATAATCTATACTCATCAAAAATAAGATTTTATTTATTACATAGTTAGTGTTTTAAAAAATGATCAAAAATAAGATTTTATTTACTACATAGTTAATGTTTTAAAAAATTAAATAAAGATTTTACAGTAATTATAATACTGTAAATAGTACTGTACACTCATATAATGTAATTATTTGTAAATACTGTAATAGATAATAAATAAGGTGTCCTTAAAAAGAAAAAAACACATAAACCAAGGATGAAAATATTGGGAAGATTCACAGGAACTTAACTCTATATTTCCCATAGGCACAATGTTTCAATATTCATGAAGAATTTACAGAATGTAACTACTGTAAATAACAAGAATCGACTGTAGTTTATAGTAGAACTAACATCATGATTTAGGAAATAAACTTCTAGCTTATTTTCTGAACATATAGTTCTATTACGAAGATTTTAAACAGGATCTTAAATCAATTTGCTCCCTTTCTAGAATCATAACTTCTTTTTGGAATGATAAAAAAAAAGCAAGAAAATAAACAATTTAAGACTGTTATTCTGTACTTACCTTAATGTACAGTTCATATATTTCAACAAAGAAATTTCTTATTCCATCTTCATTTTTCACATCATGAAGCATTAGAAATCTCATTCATAATAACAATTAAAGAAAAATATAAATCAATAAAAAATTAATTTGATTTTTATTTTTTAAAAATTAAAAGCAAATTATTAGTGAATCTTTATTTATTTATTCTAGAGCAGTCGTTCCCAACGTGGGGCGTGGGGTGCATGCCCCACAGAGGGGCAATCATATCAAAGATCAGAGGGATTTTTAAGGGGGCAATTCGAGAATGAGTTATTAACAGTGAATTTTTTCATTTCTTATGGTTCTAAGGATCTCATATACAGTATATAAATATATATTGTGACATATACATTTTTAAAATTAAAATCAGAATGTACACTTGATTTTTAAACTTTATTTGCTGTTTTTTTTTTTCATATCACTTCATATCATTATTATTTTTTTAACAATTTTTTAGTGATTTCTTTCCTCAATACTTCAACTGTCCTTTCGTTCTTTTATTTTTCTCTTCCATGGATTTCATGTTCTTTGGAAGCTTATTTGGACCAAGACTTTAGGCTTCCTCCACATGAATACGAGTTCATTTTTTGAATAATAAAAATTATATGTCACAGGGGACATCAGGATTTTAGAGAAGTTTAAGTGGGGCATGGCCAGAAAAACATTGAGAACCACTGTTCTAGAGAGAATTGTTATTTAAAATAAATTAACAGATTTTACAAGCACATTACAATCAAATAAAATATTTCATATTATTTATGGACTCTATGAATCTGATATCCAACTGATTAAATAAAATCCAAATATGTAAATTATTATGATACAGAAAAGTTGCATGTAATAGAAAGTTATTTAATCTTCAATTACTACTAAAACTTGATATTTTTATTATGAAATATTAAGATATTTGAGAAGATTGAATTTGTTAAATTATAATTTCCAACTTAAAATTACATTTTTTTTTTATACTGACTTTAAATTTCAATCTAGACTGATAATAAATATCATAATAAATTTTATATTTACAAAATTCTCTGAATTAATTCTTAAAATTTGTTAAAAAGAAAAGAAATGCTTCAATTGAGCAATCAAAAAGCAGAATGTAATAAGCATGAAAAAATTTTAAAAGTTATTTTATAAAAAGCTTATTTTACATAATTGCATTTTAAGAAAATAAGAATTCTTATCACAAAACTTAGAGCAATATCAATTTGAAAGTTATTTTCTGTATCTCTTTCTGTACAGTTTATGAAGCATCAATATCTATTTTTAGGTAGTTTGAAATAAAAAATGATGACATACAATTTGCAATAATATAATGTTGCATTATGTAAATTAACTGTCTTATTCACACAGATATGTTTTGGGGACTGTAATTATATATTTTGTACTTATATTGCATTATCTATTTAATCTGATATTGTGTACTTAAAATTCTTAGAACTAACAATCATAAGAAATTATTCAATATAGCAATACTCATTATAAAAGTTGTCAGAGCTACAAATTTCATATTAAATGAGAAAATTTATGTAATTAATCATAAAAAGATTATATATAATTATAAATAATAAACAAATGATGAAAATGAAATCCAACTAGTATAAAATGATTGTTGAAAATACAAATTTAGTGACCAGGATAAGTACAGATTACCCAACTAACCAGATAATCAGGAAATTAATAACCCTGGATAATCTGCAAAATACTAAAAAGAAAATAAAACAGAATTATGGACACTATACATTTAACATTAAATATAAATTGCATTCATACATTTATTCAAATATTCTATTATTTACTGAAGAGGAAACAAAAAATGTTTTATTTGCAACAAGAAATTATTGTAATATTTATTTTTCAGAAATCTCACAGAATGTAAAAGGATATTTACATAATTTGTAATATTATATATCATTGAAAAAATTAATATTAAAAATTTAAATTGTTTTTTCTTAATAGTGATATAAATCAATGATGTATGCTTTCCATATAATCTACTTTTATTATATATATAATTTTTGATTTACTAGTTCCCACTTAATGAATTCCTAGATTTGTGAGGTTTTTTCAAATATGAAGTATAAAAAATGTGAACATTAATTGCAAAAAATAAATGCTAAACATTCATAGATAGGCATTTCAAATTATGTACATAGTTATACAATAGAGTACGACTGGGTTTATAGCAGAAACTATATCATCATCTGCTACAAAATTAGAAAAATCAAAATGGCTGTAAGAGAAGCATGCTTTCTGTCTGCCATGGTTTTACTAGTACCTTATGTAAATAGCTTTCATTTGATAATTAAATATCCCTTCTGGGCTGCGGATTAACTCTGGTTAATCTATAACCCAGATAATTGATAACCAATTATTAGTTCATCTATATAAAAGCTCATCTACTTATTCTCAATAATAATGAGAATAAAAATTCTTTACAATTATTATTGTAATTCACTTGATTTTAAATTAAAGGCCATGTTTTCATTTCTTTAAATAAATAAATCAATTATTTCATCATAAACTATTGATTTTATTGATCTTTACTTAATTTTAATATGACCATGCTTCATTTTTGAGAACTGAACTTCTGTTTTTAATATTATATTTGCTAAAATAGCATAAAGTTTTCTGTAAAAATTTTTTTACATTTTTTACCTTACATGCATTTCAAGAAATATCACATAATAATATAGTTTTAGAATTACATATATTTTTTATAAAGTATTCATTGTATATAGCTCTAATGAATGTTATTATTCACTAGAGCTATGTACAGAATATTATTGAGTAGTAATTTGGTTATTGTTACAAAAAGAAAAATTTTCTATATCCAGGATCTGGTAAAAATCTTTGTATGAGTGGTTTTGCTCATAAAAGTGGCAATGCCTATGTTGACAAAAATGATTCTATATTGACATCTAGTTATAAAATTTATGTTCAAATTTTTATAAATTCAAGCATGAACTTCCAAATCAGTTTTTTTCCCTTTGAAAACTGCAATATTAAAAAAATTAATTATTGGTTTTATTTCATTTACATTAAAAGTATTTTAAAAATACTTTAAAGTTAAAAATTTTGGAATATATTTTTGTTTTCCTGGAGGAAAAAATATATTTATTAACAATATTATAAATTTGAATGATGTAAATAAACTATATATAGACATAACAAAACAAAAATATAATTTTATTATATATGTTCTAATCATTTGTTCATTTTTCTAAGCTATCTAAAATATACTATTTTTTGAATTTTTTCTATTTCTTTCATTATGCACAGATTTCATCATTCTTTATATATGGCATGTCCAAATGAAACCCATTCAAAACGTGCTACGTGATAAGTTGACATTTCAGTTTTGGAATGCAGATGTTAAAGTGAAGCTATATGTGTTGTGCATGCATAATCCTCTTAAATTGTGCACTTGTGTCATTTTTAAATGCATGATGTAACATTAAAGATGGCTGGTATGATTGAAAATCCGTCCAAGCAGGATATGCAAATTATAATTCAGTTTTTAACGGCCGAGGAATGTAAGCTAGTGGATGATCTGCATGCTGACTGAACACCACAAGGAACGTTGAATGGACCTCAGCTTGCAGCATTTGATATGCTTCTGCAATGAGGATGAACAATTTCTGCAGCACATAGTGATATTATTATACTGCAATGAGGATGCATATGATATATACTGCATAGTGATATATACTGCAACGAGGATGAATTTATATTTTGCGGCACATAGTGATATCATCACTATGTGCCACAGAAATTGTTCATCTCATTGCAGTAGCATATCAAATGCTGCAAGCTGAGGTCCATTCAACGTTCCTTGTGGTGTTCAGTCAGCATGCAGATCATCCAATAGCACCACTGGCTTACATTCCTCGGCCGTTAAAAACTAAATTATAATTTGCATATCCTACTTGGAAGGATTTTCAATCATACCAGCCATCCTTAATGTTACATCATTCATTTAAAAATGACACAAGTGCACAATTTAAGAGGCCTATGCATGCGCAACACATATAGCTTCACTTTAACATCTGCATTCCAAAACTGAAATGTCAACTCATCACGTAGCATGTTTTGAATGGGTTTGGTTTGAACACTCCATATATGTTATAATTTCTTTAACTATAACAATATTATGTTCCAAATTAATATTTATTCTTGAAAAACTGCATTTACTAATATTAACCTGATTATTTTTATTTGTTGTTTACATTTTATATAACTGAATTATTTAAATATATACTTAAACATTTATAATTTCATTATCTTCTATAATAATGCACATGCATATTGTAAATATCATCATAACAATGAATTAAGTTTAAAACACAATACATTTAATAAACTTGGAATATGGCTTATTGAAATTATTTCTAGATAACATATATTTTTTTTAACATCTAAAATATGCATTATTCAATTTAGCATATTAAATCTAATAATAAAAATTTAATATCAAATATATAAATCAAGAATAAATTAATAAATTAAAAAAACTAAATATTAAAAGGATATTGCTTGCAGTAACAAATGCAGAAACAAACCATTCATTAAATTTATCTACTACTTTCAAATACATATTATTTGTTGTTAAAAGATGCTCGTCAACTAAATCCAAAGCAGCATGAGCTATGAATTGGCTGAGATGCCGATGATCATCCTTCTAAAAACAGAAAATCAAAATTTTAAATTTTAATCTTAATGTTCTCCATCTAAAAAATTTATTTCTTCAATTAGAAAGAAAAAAGAGTAATTCAAAAAATAGTTTAAGACTGCAGAAGTTAAATTACTTTATATATCCAAATAATAATAATTCTTACTTTCACTTTTTGATTTATCTTTTAAAGAATAAAATATCAGCTCCAATTAAGTAAAAAGCAAAATATATATTTATTATATGAAGAACTTTCAGCTTAATGAAGCCATCTTCAGCGAGTTTTTTAGGATAGCAAGAATAGAATATGAAGATGGCTTCATTAAGCTAAAAGTTCTTCATATAATAAATATATATTTTGTTTTTCACTTAATAGTAGCTGATATTTTATTCCTTAAAAGGTAAATTACTTTATTTGACTAATATTTTCTATTTATGTTTCTTTGTAATATTTCTATACTCATTATCTTATATCATAATTTAATAGTTTTCATAAAATTCTAAACATATACAGATAATACTTGACATAAATTGGGATACCATTTCAGTGCCAGGTCATAAGTCAATTTGACCATAAATACGAAGTACCTTATATATATAGTATATCAATTTTCTATTAACATTATTCATTATAATAAGCTCAAGATTGCAGAAATTTAATTTCTGCAATCTTGAGCTATTAAATTTTAATTGTGATCAAATTGTAATTGTTTTATTGTGATCAAATTTCATTGGTGAAAAGGAAATCTGATTTTAGCATTATATAATACTTCTTACTTTAGGTATTAAATAAAAGTAAACAATAAGCCAAATAAGTAAGATAAATCGTTTATTCAGAAATGTTTTCAGCTATCCACGTAGCCTGCCTCAGTTGAAATATACCAAAGAAGCTTCTCTCCTCCTTTCTCATCAGGTCAAAATGGGGAACCAATCAATGACCAGTTCCTAACATCAACAAAACTGTAGGTGGAAGGTTATCCTTCCAAACACATTTATGAGAAAACCCAACAAACCATTTCTAACAACAACATTATTACAATTATCATCATTAATCTGTGATATTTTAGAAGATTGATGATAATTAATTACTGATGATAACATAACAATATAATACTACGTTTATGAGAAAACCCAACAAACCATTTCTAACAACATTATTACAATTATCATCATTAATCTGCGATATTTTAGAAGATTGATGATAATTAATTACTGATGATAACATAACAATATAATACTAAACATAATGACTATTATGTTATAATTAATAATTAATTATCATCAATCTCCTAAAATATAGGACATTGAAGATGATAATTGTAATAATAATGTTTTTAGAAATGGTTTGTTGGGTTTTCTCATAAATGTGTTTGGAAGGATAACCTTCCACCTGCAGTTTTGTTGTTGTTAGGAACTGGTCACTGATTGATTCCCTGTTTTGGCCCAATGAGAAAAGAGGATAGAAGCTTCTTCAGTCTGTATTTCAACTGAGGCAGGCTACGTGGATAGCTGAAAACGTTTTTGAATAAACGATTTATCTTACTTATTTGGCTTATTGTTAACTTTTATTGTAACTTATAATTTATTTATGATAAAAGCAGTGACTGTACTTATATTCATTATTTAAAATTAAGATTCCAACTTCATTGCTAAAAGTAGAACAAATAATTAATTCTAATTAGCAGAGAAAAACAAATAAAAGAATGTAATACAGGGTCGTGCAGATAAATCCGGATTAATCGCGATGTAATTAAAAATGACAAAATTGCAAGAAAAAATAAATTTTTTATAAAGAAACCTAGATAAAAACATATTTACATTATTTACAATTGCAGTTACTCTATGAAGCCGCCATCTGATGCTACAACTTTTTCCAGGTGGGTCCGGAAATAATCAACTAAATAGGTTATCTTACTGAAAATATTTATTTGGTTCTTCTTATAGGCTGAGTATTCCCAATCCAAAATGTTTGTGACGAAAAATGTTCAAATTTAGGAATACATGATATGATGGAATTGAAAGATAACTGATAAAAAAATTGCTATCAAACATTTTAAATAATTTATAAACAAACATAATAGAAAATAAGTAGTCACACACACCTTATACTGACAATATTTGACAGTTTACTAAATTAAGATAGTGTGCCATGGTTATATGTACATTTTTTCATAGCATAAATAGTAAATCATAGTCCTATCTTTAAGGGCTCTCTGTTGTGAAAATGAAGTTACAAATTTCAGAATATTTTGGATTTCAGACTGGAGATACTCAAATATATTTAGATTTTATTAATTAGTCTTTTGTTATGAATGTAATAGAATAAATTAATAAGAAAAATAATAGTAATTTATTCAAAACATTTATATTACAAGTACAATTAAACAAATTCCAAAGTAAAACAAAATATAAAGCTAAAATAATAAATAATAAGTTTAATCTGTTTAAATAATAATCTAATCATCAAGACAATTATTGAAATATAATAAACTAAATTTTCAGTACTAGTACAGAACAAATAAATCTACAGTAATTAAATCACAAGAATCTTTCTCAGAAAGGACACCTAACTGTTTCTTATCTCTAATGAATCGCATTTTATCATCATCATCATCATCATCATGGATAAATTTATATATATTTTACAGAAATTCCATATTTATACTCATTTACAGAATATGATATACAGCAAATAATTTCTGGTTTATACTATAGATACTTTATGTGGCTCTCACTAAAAATTATATTATTATTTTTTCTATTAATTTATCAAAAATAAACTTTTTTTTTAAATTCAGTTATTCATGAGATCAGTTACTTAACTCAATTATTCATGAGATTAATTAATGAATTTGAATCACTTGATTTAATCAGCGATTTATATAGATGAGTGATGCCATCTCTGAGTACAAGATGAATTTTCTTTACTGAACATACTAAATATCCAAAACAACTATAAATAAAATGAGACAGACTTAAATAGAAAATGACCATTTCTCATACAAATTATATGATATTTTGTTCAAAAAGTAAAAATCCTTGAACTGATTAAATTTATATAAGAATTGTTTGCAATTATTATAAGAAATTTATTATAAAATTCTGAAATTGGAATTCCAAAGATATATTGGTAAATATACTATTAATAAATACTAGAGAGACTGATTATATAATATATAAATTGATAAATATTGCAATTTGAATTATAAAAAAATAGTGCCAGATATTTTTAGAATTTAAATATTGAATCATTTTATGAAAATAAAACATTGCTTTCATAATTACTATTTCTAAAAAAACTTGTTTGAAGATAAAGGACAAAATATTTTTCATTAGTTGTCATTAAGCATTCTTCAAGGATTCTGAAAAATTTTTCTAGTTGAATTATTGCTTTTAAATTTACAAGAGAGCAGTGAAAATCAGAATATATGATTCTTGTCTACATTACAAAATATAGTAAACATTTCATGTTAAAAAAATTTATTATTTATAAATTCTATTTAGAAGAATGACACTATTTAATCTGGCTTATAATGTAAATGTTTTAGAAAATATATGCTAAATAAAAAAAAATCCATAACTGGAAAAAATATCATATCCAGAATGTAAAAAACATTTACATTCTGTACATTACTATTACATTCTAGATGTGTAGCAGTTATTTAATCATAAACAATCTGTATAAATTAATTTATTACATATTAAACAGCTCAATGTTATTTATTTCTAAAATGATATATTATCTATATCAGATTTTCACTCTAATTGATTAAATAAAACATTCAACAATTATTATTATTAATCAAATAGTAAGAACTGATCAAGTTAAAAACAATGGTAGCATAAAGATAAAGTAGTTTGAAACTTTAAAAACAATGTTTTAATTCTTTAAATATATTGAATTTTTCTGTTTTCCATTTGTCATCATGCCTTAATTATCAGTTTTAAAAATGACTGGTTTCATTTAAACCATATCATTTGCAACAGATATTTCTCAGTATTAATAAAAACTTTGTAGGAGACACTAAATCATAGAATATACCATATTACTTCATATTAATTTATTTACCACAGTAGGATTTTAAAACTGGAAAAAATAAAAATGATTTTATAATAGATATTGAAAAATAAGAAACTGAAAAATAAAAATGATTTTATAATAGGTATTGAAAAATAAGAAACATTTCTTATTTACTGAAATAGGTACTTATATATATAATAAGCTATCTAATTTATTGAGAATCTTCTTCAGATATACTATCACTTTCGTTTTTTTTTTTTTTTTAAATATCACCAGGTATCTTTTCTCAAACTAATTTTAATCAATCTTTCATCAATTCTGTTGCTATCCATGCATTCTTTTGTGCTCGAATTATAACATCCTTAGGAAAATTTTCCTTGGTAGTTTTCTTGTTTAAAATAATAAAAGATGGCAATTTGTTTCCATCAGCGGTTATAAACAACGTTATAGTAATTTGTGATTTTTCTTATAATTAAAATATGGCCAGATACAATGTGATTCTACAGCTACTATCAAACAGCAACTGGATTAAATCAGAAAATTACGAAAGAGGGACCACCAAATAAACTGTTATCATGTGTAGGGCGTAAAGCAAAAGCTGAACGTTGGGGAGTGGGAGATTGGGAGAAATAAAATGTTAAAATATTCTCTTTGAATTTAAGCCCCATCCAAATTTTACATCTTAAAAATTTGAATAAAAAGTGCAGCTTAAATTTGAAGTAATACGAATAAACTGTTATCATGTGTAGGGTGTAAAGCAAAAGCTGAACGTTGGGGAGTGGGAGAAATAAAATGTTAAAATATTCTCTTTGAATTTAAGCCTCATCCAAATTTTACATCTTAAAAATTTGAATAAAAAGTGCAGCTTAAATTTGAAGTAATACGGTATTACAAATAATTTAAAAATTCAAATATAGATTATTTCAAATTTCTAAATTTTTTTTTCTCTGGACTACACTTTTGGAATGAAAATTTGTAAACACCACATCAAATTTTTAATAATAAGAAATATGAATAATCATCTAGAAATTTCTACAGATTTCTATACATATATTTACATTATTATATCACATGTAACAAAATAAATAAGAAATAACCTTCATATTTATTTTTTGTATATGGATTTTTTTGAAAATGTTTCCAAATTCTTAATTATCTTTTAATTTTCCTGCTACACCTATCATCATCTTTTGCCTCACCATTGGATTTTAATTTTTGTGTGGCATATTTATATGAATAACCTAAAATAATTTAGCATGCTATTATCATCCAATGGCATCTGAAAATAAGGTTCATGAAAATTTTAACATTTAATAATGGGACATCAGCCATAAAAATTTTAGAAGCAACTGCCGTGGATTGAAACTGATGTATAGTTGTTATGAGAAAAGTTCCGAATAAGAACTTTTGTTGAAAATTTGGAATACCTCCTCTCTCTATGACAACAGAATGGCAAGATCATAGATTCCAGTTTATGGTGGGCGGTTACGGTGTTATGTTTCAGAGGGCGTAACAATCTTGAAATGATTTAAAGAGGATCTTTCATCTATTTGTTCTAAGTGCTAAAATACCAAATTTCGGCTCTTCGTGCGTTGCCATTTAAGGCTTTTACCGATTCTGTTGGGTGACTGAAGTGTAAAATAATCATGACTGGAGTGATAAATGGCTATCTTCAATGTTAGCTCAATGACTAAAACATTTTTTCCCTATTATATTAAAAGAAAATTAAATTGAATTACGAAATATAAATGTATATAGAGGTGTAAAATAATCATGACTGGAGTGACAAATGGCTATCTTCAATGTTAGCTCAATGACTAAAATTTTTTTTCCCTATTTTTTTCCCTATTATATTAAAAGAAAATTAAATTGAATTACGAAATATAAATGTATATATATATTTTTTTATTGTGAAAGTAATTTATATCTGCATGTAAATTTTAAATAAATCGTGTACCTTTCCATCCGACCTACTAGGCGGAGAAAATTCCATTTCGAAAATCGGATTATCATAATGTCCAACAATTACAAAGTAATATTTTCCAGACATTTTTCTTCTTCTATTAACAGATTTTAGTTCAATAACCGTATTTTCTGGGTTTTAAAATTCAACAAAATCTAGCATTTCTGATGTCGTACACAACGATCTATGATTGTAAATCATCACAAGCCCTTCCAGACCACCATACAGTCATTACATAGAAATATAAACGCTGCTATTATATAAATTTTAAAAGCAAATCTATTTACTTCGTTAATTTTTATTGTATATTGATTTAGTTATTATTATTATATTAGAATAATTATCAAAGTAGTTTCTTTAAACATAAATGTAAAGTTAATGTATAAAATAATTTGATACCTTAATCACAAAATATATAAATTAATTACTCAATTTTATTAAATTTTAATAATAATATATTATCTTAACATACTTTGTAGTTTATTAGAGATTTCAATAAAGTTTTGAATAATATTTTGTCTCTAGAAGGCGCTAAATATGCGGCAGACGAACAAGGTCCTCCTTTATGATATTATTTTCGTTTTGGTACATTAATATCCTTTAAAAGTAAATATTTATTAAAAAAATTGAGAATTATTTTAGTAAATGTGGTAAACAACCTTATGAATTTGAATAGAATCGACATGAAATAATAAATTTTAAATAACAGTATAATTTAAGCGTTATATATTGAAGTAAGATAGAACAATTCTAAGATAGAAAAATAGAAAAAAATGGCTTCTAAAAACACTAAAAAAACTACTACTACAAATGGAAGTTACAAGAGAGGACAATCTCAACCGCAGTGGACAGATTTGCCAAATAATTTGGTAAGATTTCTCACTCATCTTAAATTGGAACATAACAAGAAAATAACTTTTAAAACTATTATACTTAAATATTTGATTGTTTTAGAAATTTATTTTTACCTGTTTTCTCATATTTTTGAACACAATTTTTAATTTTATTAACAAAATTTAAGTTTTTTTCATAAAATTATGCTAAGTTAACAGAAGCTCTGGATAACTTGTATCAAATGTCCTAGTTGCAAGATGTTTAGGAACTTTAGAATATGCATTTATTTACAGTTCACAACTTATAAATATTCAAAACTTGATATATGTCTTTCAATGAAAGTATGCCAGTCAGAAAATTGAGATAATTTTAATTTGTAGTTTTGATTTATTTATCTAGTTATGATGATGATATCATTATTTGCATTTTTCATTCACTGCTGGATATATATGCCTTCTTTTGTTTTCATATGTACTTACCTTATACTATCTATATCCATTAGAAACCAATTACTTTTCTAATGTTGTCTCTTCATCATTTGTATTGTCAGCCAAGATGCCCTTTCCTTTGTCATTGCCGTCACTTTGTAATTCTTTGTCCATTTGTTATCATTTTTATCTCACTATATAATCTGCCCAAAACCACTTACATCTTTTAATTATTATTGCTGTTTTCTACTCTGATTTGTTTTCTTATCCAGATGTTGGTCTTGTGATCCTTTATGGTGAATGCTAACATGTACCTTTTCTTGCTTCTTTAGATTATTGGTAATTTCTGTTCCATTTTCTTTGTAAGGATCCATATTTCATAGTCTTGTGTCATTGCTGATAGTATACATACGTAAATTGAAGAGTTTCCTTTTTTTTTTTTTTTTTTTTTTTTTTTTTTTTTTTTTTTTTTTTTTTTTCTTTGAGACATATTGGTATCTTGTCTCTTAGGAAGTTGCTGTATCAGCTGCATACACATCATTTTAATTGCATCCTATGTTAAATTTCTATCATTTACTCTACTTTTATTGTAATTTTTTGTCCTAAGTATTTGCATTCTTCAATCCTTTCAGCACTGTTGTCTATCAACTTGAAATGAGAGATATTCTTCGTTGACATTTATTCCTTCGCACTTCTATCCATTTATTTGTTGGAATATTTCTTCAAGGTAAGCTGTGAGCATATTTCAATAAGATGCTGTAATTTCACAATAAACACATAATAAATTACCAAACATTTCTATTCTAAAAATTTTTAAATTAAAAAAAAAATTTTACAGCTATTCTATTCAAATTATGTAATTGCATGTGTTATCATATTGCATTTATTAATGCTTATATGATAACACATACAATAATACATAATATTATAAAAAGTACTATTAACCAGATTCTAATGTATGGTAGATAGTTATTTCAGATTGTGATTATGTTATGAATCAACTCCATGTTAGGGAGAGCTTTCCTGTGGCATTCTCATTAATTACATTATTATATTTTAAACTCATTTTGGCTATCTCTATAGCCTCTGCTGCTTTTCCTCTTACATGACCTTCAATACTTCTCACAATGGTTGCATCTTCCCAATTTATTTGTAAGTCATGTTCATATGTCCAATATAAGATGGTGCATAACTAGGATGTGAGAATATATGTATATGGTTGCATCTGTTTAGAGTTTATAGAGTGCTTAATGGAAATGATCCTTTACTGGAAGGAACTTCTACTATCTTGAATTATGAGTTTTTATACCCTTCTCTTAACATTTTCACAGTCTTCCTACTGCTTTATAAATCTGTGCTTCAACATTTAAGGAATTCAGAGAACATAAAGGAACTCTTGGTAGATTTCTGTCATTTAATATATGAATTGTATTTTACTTTCCATGGGAATATTATTGGCAAGCTAAAGGGATCCTGTAGATCAGAGGTGGGCAAACTTTTGGGAGAAAGGGCCATATTGCATCAATGAAATATAGCCCAGGGCCGCACTTTCCCAGCGATCCCTATCCTTCACCATTTGACCTCCTCCACAGGTTGGCCAGATTGGCCATGTGGAAATACTTCGGCTTTCCACTCTAGAGAACCCAGGTTTGAGTCTCAGGTCCCACCTCTTGAAAATTTTTATCATGGGGTCCGGGTCCAGCCTGTCGATCCCCGTCCTCCACAATCCGGCTGACCCCTCCGCAGGAAAAGCAACCTGTGGAAGGGCTTGTTTCGCCCCGCCACTTAGTACTCTTACTCGTCGATCCCCGTCCTCCACAATCCGGCTGACCCCTCCGCAGGGGTGGGAAACCTGTCGAAGGGCTTGTTTCGCCCCGCCACTTAGTACTCTTACTGAGTACCCCGTCCTCCACAATCCGGCTGACCCCTCCGCAGGGGTGGGCAGCCTGTGAAATCTAAATCCATATAAAAGTCATAGGAATAGGTCCTTGTTTCGCCTCGCCTCTTACTGAGGAGGACTTGTTTTGCCCCACCACATAGTATTCTACAAGAATGGAGTGTGGCATCATCTGTTGACCAAAAGAAGACCCCTCCATGGGTGTGGGTGTAGCCCGTGGTTGGAAGTGATTCTGCCTTTTAGTAATCTATCTGATTGGAAAGGAGCATAAAACAAAATAGCAAAAATACTCCCAAAATCCCGCATTCACCTAATAACTGTCAGTGGTGACAAAATTCTCTTAGAAAATTATGTAGCCACAACCTTGGAGGTATGCTATAAACCAGAGTATAGGAAAGAAGTAAGTCAGCGCATAATAAGAGAAGGTCTACTTGTTATGTGGCTAATTAATATTTTAAGCTTATAATATATTTTTGTAATATTTATAAAAAATTTTTTGTATGTAGTAATAATCCCTGCTTTGTTTAAATCTTTGATGTAATCGATTTAAAAAAATTTTTTATTCTAAAAGTATGTTCTTTTTCGAATGTTCTATTCCGTATCTGATGATGGCCGAAAACGTTAATAAAATGTTGTTTTGTTGAATATTTAATATAGAACTGCAATTTAGTGCTATATATTCTGAGTTATTGCTTAGGTCTTATATGCAGTTTTGGTATGTTGTTTTATTTTGCTGTAATGTAACATCGTCTGACTGGAAAAAATCTCTACTCTGAACTCGACACATGTTAGGCCTAAAAATCAACCACTACAAATTGGTGAGCCAGACCCACAATATGCAAATTCTGATTCGACTGGACATTCATCTCTATCAGAGAAAGACTATCAAGTAACTTTATCGAATTAATATCTACTTAAGTGCCATGTCTAATGATGACGAACCACAAGTTGCACGTGTTGGATTGAAGATTCCGCCATTTTGGCAACAGAACCCAACACTTTGGTTCTCAGAACTGGAAGCTCAGTTTACTCTTAGTGGAATAAAACTCGAAATTATGAAATTCCACCATATCCTTGCTAATGTGGACACAGAACTTCTGATTCCGTTCAAGACATCGTGGCTAAACCCCATCTGACAGCAGTTACAGAGCTTTAAAGAATTGCCTCATCGCCACACATTTGGACAGTGAAAGCCAGCCTATTAAACAATTTCTGAGTGGTTGTGAGTTGGGTGACCAACGTCCATCACAACTGCTCGCTCACATGAGAGCTTTAGCTGGTGAACAGATTACTGAAAATATCCTACAAACTTGGTCATCATGCCTGCTGCAATACACACAGGCTATCCTGGCAGCCTCTAACATATCACTCAGCCAGCTAGCAGTAATGGCCGACAAGATAATGGAACACGTTCCACACCACAGCTTGTAGACTGTCAAACAACCTCAAGCAGCACCTGAATCAGATCTCTCAGCACAAATCGCTATACTTACTTCCTAGATCCAACAACTGACTGCAACAATGCAAACAGTCCATCAATGCCAATGCAGCCCACATAGGAGACAACCACATTTTCATCGATGTAGCAATTCACAAACTCGCTTTTTTGAAGGAACCAACAGTGACACCTGTTTTTATCATATAAATTTTGGAAAGTGCAAAGCATCCTGCAAATACAACCAGGGAAACTAACCCGGCGGTCCCCGCCCGCCACATTTCCCGTCTTACTGTGACTGATAATTTAACGAAGAAGAATTTTTTAGTGGATACGGAAGCAGATGTATCAGTTATTCCACAATTAACCAGAGCTGTTTCATCCCACTCCAAGAAGCTAGAACTTTTTGCAGCAAACCGAACAAAAATCAAAACATATGGCACCTGTACACTGACACTTAGCGTTAACCTAAGGAGACAGTTCACATGGCAATTTGTCATAGTTTATGTTCCAGAATCCAATTTTGGGATTGGACTTCCTGAAACACATCAATCTTGTAATAAACTGCTGACGTAACTGCCTGATAGATAGCACCACAAAACTCCAAACATCCGGAACTCCAACATTCCTCCATTCATAATTACTACCCTAAATAACTCCAAATATCACAACCTGCTGTCATCTTTTCCTGAAATTACTTGACCTTCTACCTTAAAAGAAGCAAAACAGCCATCTGTGTCTCACCATATTGAAACAACTGGACCCCCAATTTATTGTAAGCCACATCGCTTACCACCAGACAAGCTGAAAGCTGCTAAAGAAGAATTCCAGCATCTCCTCAACCTCGGCATACTGAAACCATCAATTAGTCCCTTGGCTTCACCCCTACGCATGGTACGGAAGGCCAGTGGACAGTGGAGACCATGTGGTGATTATAGGAAGCTAAACTCCATCACGGTACCAGACCAATACCCAGTACTGTACATTGCAGACTGCACACAAATGCTCCATGGAGCTAGAATATTCTCCATACTAAACTTAGAACATGCATACCACCAAATCCCAGTGTACCCACCAGACCGACCAGACTGCCATCACTATTCCCTTTGGCCTATTTGAATTCACCTCCATGCCATTTGGACTTCAGAATGCAGACTAACGTTTCATCAATTCTATATTGTCCGATCTTCACTTCATGGTACCATATTTTGATGACATCCTGATTGCTTCTAGAACTGAAAAGGAATATCTTCAACATCTGAAAGAAGTTTTTATACACCTGCGAGATAACAACCTAACTCTTAATCCATCCAAATGTGTGTTGGACCAATCAACAGTCAAGTTCCTGGGTTGCTACATAACTGAAGACAGCATCAAACCTCTACCCGAGAGAGTATCTGCATTTACATCATTCCCTCACCCAGAAACTCTCTCTGACCTCCGATGTTTTCTTGCTATCGTCAATTTTTATTGCCGTTTCCTATCAAACATTGCACATACTCAAGCTCTTCTCCATGACTTATTCAAAAATGCAAGAAAAAATGACTAATGCCCGGTTCCTTGGACTGAATCTACGATCACTGCTTTCAAAAACTGTCAACAAGCCCTCTTAACCTCTACAACCCTGGCATTCCAACCTCCTGACTCTCAACCGTCACTCACTACTGATGCATCTAATATAGTTGTGGGTGCAGTTCTACACTGCCACATTGCCGAAGATACTAGACCACTTGCCTTCTTTTCACAGAAACTGATCCCGATAGAACAGAAATATTCAACATACGATTGTGAACTGTTAGCAGTTTATAAAGCAATCAAATACTTCCGTAACCAACTCAAAGGCAGGAACTTTGTCATCTATACGGACCATCGCCCACTCTCTTTTGCCTTTGTTAAATCTCAAGACAATGCCTCTCCTTGCCAACTGAGACATCTTGATTTCATATCTCAATTTTCTACAGACATTTAGTATACTCAAGGATCCTCTAACGCTGTCACAGACAATCTCTCCAGAATTCAAGAAATCTGCCTTCCCTCCTCACTAAACTTTAATGATATTGCTACAGCTCAATCTGGCAATGTAGAATTACAAAACCTCATTACTTCAAGAACCACTTCACTTAATCTACAACCTCTGCAGTTGTTACCTTCGGTCAGTATTTACTGTGATGTAAACGGTACTACCAACCCTTCATTCCTAAGGAATTCCACCATCAGGCTTTCCAGGAAATTCATTCTCTCACACCCTGGTGTAAGGGCCATATGAAAGCTACTACTACAATGCTTTGTCTGGCCTTCCATTAATAAAGACATTGCTCGTGTCAAGATTGTCAGAAGTCAAAAGTCAACCAATATGTCCATAGTCCCATCCAAACCTTCCCATTACCCACAGGATGCTTCCAAAATGTATATATCGACATCGTAGGTCCACTACAACCTTCAGATGGTCATTATTATCTTCTAACTTGCATCAACCAGTTCACCAGATGGCCTGAGGCCATTCCACTATGTGATATGTCAGCGGAGAAAGTGGTCAGCGCCTTCGTTACACACTGGATCTCACACTTTGAAATCCCTGCAACTGTCACTATGGATCAGAAAGCCAAAAGCACTATTAGCAAGGAGATATTTATTGATATAAAACGTTTTCGGACCCTTTCTCGGTCCCTCTTCAGTATACAGCTTTAGAGGGACCGAGAAAGGGTCCGAAAACGTTTTATATCAATAAATATCTCCTTGCTAATAGTGCTTTTGGCTTTCTGATTTACAAGTAAGGCAAGTGGTTTTATATGAATGATTGTCACTATGGATCAGGGATGACAATTTGAGAGCCTTCTTTTCACAACTCTTACTAGATTCCTGGGAATCCAATGGCTACGTACAACTCCCTACCATCCTTCATCGAACGGAATTATTGAAAGTTCCACCATTCCCTAAAACAGGCATTGCGCTGTCACAAAACTCATTCATGGACCAATGATCTACCCATCATCCTCCTGGGACTGCGTACTTCAAGCCGACCTCAACTGTTCTGCTGCCGAACTGATTTATGGAGAAACCCTTCGACTACCACCAGATTTCCTTCATCCTACATCCACTAAACACCTCTCACATCCTGAACCAAACTTCATCCAGAAACTTTGTGACACAATGCAGTATTAACTCCTACTCCAACATCACATAATATCAGACCCACCTTCTTTGTGCATGACAACCTAACCTGAACAACACACGTGTTTGTTCGCAATGACTCTATTTGCAAGATTCTCCAACAGCCCTATGATGGCCCATACAGAGTTATATCCCAAACTCCTAAATACTTCACTTTACTCACTAAAGACAAGCTGCAAAAACATTAGCATTGATCAACTGAAACCAGCCTTCATCAGTCACAGGAGGAGGAGGAAAACAAAGAGAAAGAAGGCTGTACTCACTGGTTTAGCCTTAGAAAAAGGAAAGGAAGTGAGAAAATGTAAGGAGAGTAGGAGGAAAGGAAAAGGATCCTATCAGAAGGAGTGTGATAGGCCACTAGGGAAGTGGAGACCGTATTCGCCATTTATTAAATTTGATTTGAACAATTTGCTTATTACAGAGTTACAAAATTTAATATTGTTACAGAATTTTAACATAAAATAAATAATATAATAACATAAAATAAAATTTTTAACATAAAATAAATGACTATAATTAACAAACTAAAAAGATTGATTAGATAAAATAAAATGAACAAAATAAGCAATGTTTGATTAAATAACAAATGATTTAGATAATTGATTATATAAATTAGAAATTTAAGAAAATAAATAATAATTGGTAATATATATAATATTGGGAATATATAAAATAATTAATCAAATAATAACAAATGTTAATATAACAATTGATTAAATAAATTAGAAATTTAAACATTAAACGATAATTAAATTAAGGAAATAGAGTAACAATAAATGTAATATGAATAGAAACAATTAATTTTTTTTTTTTTTAGAACAAACACAAATTAAAAATATAAAAATTAGTAGCACGTCCATTTTCGTACTAGTTGAGAAGTCTTTTCTTCTTAGATTAATTATTATGAGAAGTCTTTTTCTTCTTAGTCTTTTACAATTTTACAACAATGGTTTTAGTTCCCACTGAAATCGGGGATAAGAGCTGCAGTCTTTATTAGGTATTCCTTAAGTGCTTTGTGAATGTTGATATCGTCAATGATTAGGTTTAAATGACAAGGCCAGTTATATCCTTTTAGAAGAGCAATTCTTTCGAAATCATCTCTAAGAGTATTATAGAGTGGGCAGTAAAAAAGAAAATGTTTTACATCTTGGGTTCCTTGTCCACAGTTACATTGGTCAGTGTTTTTAATCTGGAATCTTTTAAAATAATGATTGAATCTACCATGACCCGTGATAACTTGTGAGATAAAGGCATTGGGGATAAAATGTTCATTTTTTTGTAAATTACTAATGTTAGGTATAAAAGAAAATGCATGTCTTCCAGTGGAGGAATTGACCCATTGCTCTTGCCATTTTTCGTTTATCAAGTTATTTTTAAAATTTTTTATAAATATTATAGGGACTCTATTATATTTGATTGGATGAACTGAGTCAGCAGCTTTTTTGGCTAAAAAATCGGCTTTTTCATTTCCTTCTATACCGGAGTGACCGCGTACCCAATTGAAAAAAATATTTTTGCCTCTGTTTATGGAATACAATATTTCATGTATTTCTTGCACCAAAAAGTATTTACTGTTGACGTTATTAATAGCTTGTAGAGCTACTTTACTGTCGGTAAAGATTTGATAATTTCCTTGAAATTTGTTGAATTTTATAAATTGGAGAGCTCTTAGAATACCATAAAGTTCTGCTTGTAAAATAGTACAATATGAACTAAGTTTAAAGTAGCCTTGATATAGAATAGTGTCGTTTACATTGAAAACAATTATGCCTGTTCCAACCCTGTCGTTGCATTTAGAACCATCAGTATAGATTTTTAGACTGTTGTATTGATTAATAAAATTATTATCATTATAAGTAATTTTTATCATGCTGTTATTTGAAGGATGTATTGGATGCTCTTCAGTTAATTTGATGTCTATTTTATTTTTGATTATGATTTCAGCGAGTTCTTCACATTTAAAATCAAGTCCTACATATAAACAAAAGTCCTTTGTATTAGTAAGATTTTCAGGATAATTAATACATTTATTGATCCAAATCAATTTTTTAAATTTTAGATCGATTGGTGTTATTCCAGCCATTATTAGAAGGGCATTAGTTGGAGAGGTTCTAAAAGCCTTACAAATTTTTAGGGCTATTAATCTTTGAAAGCTTAATAGTTTATTTTTAATATGATGTTTTAAAATAGCATTGCCCCAACTTTCGGCAGCATATGTTAGTATCGGCTCTATTAAATTGTTGTACATAATTTTTATAATATTTGTATTAAGGCCCCAGCCATTGCCTGCAATGCTACTGAGTAGATTTAAAGAGATCAAGGCTTTGTTATAAATATAATGTGTATGTTCAGTCCATGAGAGTTTTTCATCAATTATTACTCCCAAATATTTAAGATTGGAAGACTGAGATATTTTGTTGTTTCCTATTCTAAGAGTAATTTTTCTTTTAAGAGGCAAATGTTTCCCAATAATTATAAAAGAGCATTTATTTGGGTTTATTATTAATTTATTGTTTATGCACCACTCGTAAATTTGTTCTATTATTTGGTTCGTTTTATTGCAAAGATTATCTCTGTTTTTTTCAGAAACTAAGAGAACCGTATCGTCGGCAAAAGCTTGTATCATAGCAGTATCGTCAAAGTTGTTATTAATGTTTAAAAGATCGTTAAAGATTACGTTCCAAAGAGTTGGTCCAGAAGGAGACCCTTGTGGGCATCCTCTATCAATATTAAAAGAAATTTGACTGTTATTGGTTTGTATTATAGCTGTTCTGCTATTTAGATAATTTTGAATTAGTTTGTATAAGTTTCTTGGGCAATTATTCATTTTTAGTCTATATAAGATCAGAGGCCACCAGGCATGATCAAAAGCACCTTTGATATCAAGTGATACTATAGCTGTGTGTTGATTTTTGTTTTTAGATTTTTTAATGAAGTTTAATATATTATTGATGGCTTTAGTGGTATTTTTATTAGGCCGGAAGCCGAACTGCTTTCCATTGAAGTAATTATTGATATCTAGGAACCAGTTTAATCTGTTAGTGAAAAGTTTGCCTAAGATTAGCAGAAGGCTAATAGGTCTGTAAGAAATAATTTTTGAATTATTATTTG
>AYEL01054462.1:0-15331 GCA_000484575.1 Olivierus martensii
ATACCGGGTGACTTACAGTCCCGTGCTGCTTCATTTACACACTTATACGTAACAAATGTAAAGTTATTAGCTTACAGAGTAATTCATTCATGTCATCTTCTTTACAATTCATTTCTATATCGAACAAAACATCGATATGGATCATTCTTATATTCACATATCGGATCAGTGGTAAATTTAATTAAATTAGAGGATGATGTCATTACCTGGGACAGCTCTTCCGAAGGACGGTTCCGATTCCGTATCACAAGATGGAGAATGTGGGAAGTAAGTTAACTCTTAAATTAAAATATAATACATTAGATAATAAGAACATGATTGCTAACGATGGAGACGAAGAATGTGGGAAGTAAGTTAACTTTTAATATGTTCACGCCGGAGGAGCAGAAATCTGCTGCTGTTTTCGTTACACTTAATGTCGGGGAAGCAGTTTTCTGACCAGTAATCTGATACTTGATTTGTTTTCTTTGACCTGTGATCTCTCTCCCGGAGTAAATTTATAGCTGCTGAAAGTTTTACTGCGGTCTACTAACGCCATCTGTTAATATTTCGTGAAATTTTTCTTTCCGTTTTCGTTTTTTTTTAATTATTTGCGAATTTCGGAGAGTTAAAATCTGGAAAATTAATGCGTCTTTTCTGTAATCGCGGCTAAAATTCGCTGATTATGTATTATTTTTTTATGAATATGGATTTATTTTCATTATTTTATGATTTAATTTTTTTTCTATTTTTATATTTTGAATATAATTTTTAGATGTTCGCGTTCTTATCAGTAAAAATATTTATTTTTAAAAATTTATTTTTTATTTTTTGTAATTTGTTAGTAATTTGATCGGATTTTATTACTCCGTAATGATTTTTTCCTTTTTTTATGCACGAAAGAAGAAATTTATGTTTTTTGCAAAGTTTTAAGAAGGACGTTCCGAGTTTGAAGAAGCAAATATCGTCATAAAATAGCGTTGTTTTAATGCGTTTATTTGATAATCGCGACTGAAATTCGTAAAGTATACATTATTTTTTAGTATATTTAAATATTTTATCATCATTTTATGTCAGTCCGTTGAAATTTTATTTTCTGTTTTTAGATTTTAAATGTAATTTTTGGATGTTCGCATTCTTATCAGTAAAAATATTTATTTTTTAATATTTATTTCTTATTTTTTGTAATTTGTTAGTAATTTGATCGGATTTTATTATTCCGTAATGATTTTTTCCTTTTTTTATACACGAAAGAAGAAATTTTGTTTTTTGCAAAGTTTGAAGGAGGACGTTTGAAGTTTGAAGAAGCAAAAATCGTAACAAAATCGTGCTTTTTTAACGCGTTTATTTGATAATCACGACTAAAATTCGTAAAGTAAACAATACTTTTTAATATATTTAAAATTTTTTTATTATTTTATGTCAATCCGTTGAACTTTTATTTTGTATTTTTATATTTTGAATATAATTTTTGAATGTTTGCATTCTTAACAGTAAAAATATTTATTTTATAAATTTCTTCTTTATTTTTTGTAATTTGTTGGTAATTGGATCAGATGTTATTATTCCTTAATGATTTTTTTCCTTTTTCTTTGAATTCTTGGAGAAATTTTTTTTTTTTTTTGCAATTACGGGCAAAGTTTGAAGAAATAAAAATCGTCATTGAAACATGTTTTTTAATGCGTTTAATTTATAATCGAAGCTAAAATTCATAAATTACACATTTTTTAAAAATTTTTATTCCTTTTTATAAATTTATATTAATTCTTATAAATTATTAGTCTCTCTTTTAAGTTTCAAACAATTTTCTGATATCAATACTTGCCTTATTATAAGAAAAATAAATATTTTTATTCTTAAGAATTATTTTTTAGTATAATATTTAGGAATATTGTTTATTCCTATATAGCTAATTGAAAATAATTTTTACAACTAACAAAGATTGTTTTTGTTTGTAATCTAATACTTTCTTCCGTCACGTTATATAAACAATCGATCTTAATATTCAAGTGATTGAATTATGATATCTATCTACACAATTTAGTTGTTTATCACTCATATTTCTTCTAATTTTTTAAATTGAAGTGTCATTATTTTTTTCTCCATCCTAAAAAGAACTAGTTTTTAACCAAAGCGCATTTCAAATTTTCGCATTTTGTTTTGATCGATATTTGCGTCAAATCTTTTTAAAAATGGCAAATAATGAGTTATTTTTCTCTAAATTTGTTTGACGTAAATCACAGATTTCTTCAAAATTAAAGTTAGATTAGCATATTAAAACAAGAAAATAATTTCTAAAGTGTCATCCCTATTTTACAAAATGAGACAATCCCCTTGTATGTCAAGTTGATGACCTTGGAAGTATACTTCTACTCACATGGTTTCTACTCACTAATTTTATTACCTTCTTTAACTACATATTATAAATAGTCTTAAAATTATTGATATTCGAAATAAAACAAAATAAATAAAATGATAAACTTATGCAAAAGAAGTTGACCGAATAATGAGTAGTTTATTTCCCGTCACTTCAGAGTCGATCGTCAAGTTTGATATTTGTTATTTTGTTTTTCTGATAAATTAAAACAGCTAACTTTTTAAATAAATCTATTTTAAGTTAATAAGGGAAATCATCATTGTTATAAATATACAATACATCTATAATTTTCTTTTTAAAATAAGAGATATTATAAATTCATATTTTTAGTCAATGATACTTCTAAAACTATTATAAATATATTTCTCAAAACATTTCTGACCTATGAATTTTATTATTTAATCATCAAATTTTCTTCATTTGAAACTAAAAACAATTTTAAAAAAAAAATTTTGTCTGGAAATATAGCGACATTGTAATAAATCTTCGTAAAAAAGTATAAATAGAAAATTAACAACTATGTGTCATATTTTATACCAAAATTATATCTACATGTATAAAAATGATTGAATTGAGTTGTATAAATTATATAAAAAACATTGATGAATATTACTTTAGCAAAGAGAGAAGGGGGTGTGTCAGATGCCACGCCTTCTTTACAGATGTTGCTGAAAAATACTTTAGAAAGAATTATAAATAAAACTATGAACTAGATTTCTCTTATATATAAAAATTATACATATATATAACCTTTTAAAGAAGATAAAAACTATATAAGAGACGAAAATAAAGCAGAATGTTTATATCATAAACCAAACAAACCGTAGCAGCGTCTGTGTGGGAGTCCAATTACGCTCGACCATAAACAATTATCCGGCCTTTGGAAAACCCTCCCCTGTCCTTTTATTTGTCAAAGACTATTCAGAAACACCATACAGAGTAATGATATAATAAAATCAATGATTATTGGATGAAAAATACAGCTGAATTTTACAATTCAATATAGCGTGAAAAAATTAGAATAAACGTAGATATTCTTTAAAAATAAAACAAATTAAGGATATATAAATAATAACAGAGGGGTTAGAGAATAAAACATCCAAAAATTATTTCATTTTACCTAAAAATAATATTTTTTTAGTTGAAAAATGAGGTATACAGAATTAAATTAATTTAGAGGGCCAAATTTGCCAAAATTGAAATTTTTTTCACACGATCGGAAACTATATGATAAAAGGACCATATCCTGAAAATTTCAAGTACCTAACCTTAAAAATAACGAAAATATCGCAATTTATTAAAATATGTAAATTTTTAATAAAATTATAAAAAAATGCTGCGACGGGAGATTTTTGACGCTCGTTTCGCGAAAGAGTTAAACTAAAATATAATACGTTAGATTATAAGAAAATAACGCTAAATAATAGAGTGCATAACAAAATAAAAATAGGACAGGTCAAAGTTAACCTCCTCACACTGGGACAGCTCTTCCGGAGGATGGTTTCCGATTCCATAACATGTGATTGCTAACTATGACGGAGAAGGTGGAAGTCAGTCAACTCGTAAACTAAAATATAATACGTTAGATAATAATGAAAATAAATGATAAATAATAAAAGCGCATAATAAAATAAAATAGAACAGGTCATAGTTAAACTCCTCACACCCTGATCTTACTATGAGAATAGAATAATCAGAGTATGTACTGTGTTTGTATATTACTGTTAACAGTTTATTTTGTTGGATGATTGAAATATATATTAGGTCTTAAATCAGTAATAAATAAATGAATTTGCTTAATAAGATCATTCATATAAAATATACAGAGTGTCCCAAAAAAAATGTACTCACTCTTTATCAATCCATCACTAACATATTTTTTGTTTTTGTTACAGATCAAAATATTATTCAATAATACCAAATTTTATATTAAGCAATGTTGTTGCATCCATTGGTCAATATTATCAACTTTGTTTGGAAAATGGTGGAAATCAATTTGAACATTTGCAAACATATACGAATATGTAAACGACTTGTGGAAAAGACTAATCTACTCAATAAAGCATTATCTTTTGTTAATTTATCTTATTAGACCTATAACTATGTTAATAAAGATCTTGATCAAAGTTAAATATATTCTATATCACAAAAGCACAACTAGCAGTGAAGCAAAATAACTTTTATTAACACACAGTAAAAATGTTTTTGGTATATTTTTATACCATCTTCAGTTACAAGCAAAATATAAAAATGGAACAACATTAAAATAATTCTAGAACAATACATGTCATATTTCAAAAATTGATCTGGCCGAAAATAGTTAAGGGAATACAGTTATAGCTAGAAAAGCATATAAAATAGCATAAAATACAACTTATTAGACCTATAACTATGTTAATAAAGATCTTGATCAAAGTTAAATATATTCTATATCACAAAAGCACAACTAGCAGTGAAGCAAAATAACTTTTATTAACACACAGTAAAAATGTTTTTGGTATATTTTTATACCATCTTCAGTTACAAGCAAAATATAAAAATGGAACAACATTAAAATAATTCTAGAACAATACATGTCATATTTCAAAAATTGATCTGGCCGAAAATAGTTAAGGGAATACAGTTATAGCTAGAAAAGCATATAAAATAGCATAAAATACAACATAAAAATACATAACTAATGAAAAGATAACATTGTTTAATATATTGTTTAATATCCAGTTAAAGTGAGTACATTTTTTTGGGACACCCTGTATATTTATTAACAAATGAATATCTTTTACTTTTAGAAAAATTCAAAGAAATTTATGCCAAATAAATATTTTTGACAATTTAACTTACATAACTTACAGCTATAATTATCATCAGTTAATTAACAACAAATCAATTATTTTCTGACAATTATTGAATTAATTTGAATAATTACAAAAACATAACTTACTGGCTACTAGATAATGCTTGTAAATCCTCATCAGCTAATGAATCTTCTTGCTGTTCTGAAACTACTGCTTCTCTTGCTATTGGTGGCAAACTTCCCATACTAAATTTTTTGGTAGCCCCTAAAATAATCATATTTATATTGTCCACAAAACAAACTCTTTATAAAATTTCCTATAATTATTTAATACAATTTCTAGTTTTATTATAATACTGCATATTTCCAAATAACTGCTTTTTCTTCTTAATGATACTATTACTTAAACAACAGCACTTACCACAGTTGAGGATAATCTTAAAATTTTTTATTCAATATCTAATGGCTAACATTTTTGGTATTCAATACCATCTTCAGGCTAGATATTCGAACATTTTAAGATTATCTTCTAGCCTGAAGATGGTATTGAATACCAAAAATATTAGCTATTAGATATTGAATAAAAATTTTAAGATTATCCTCAACTGTGGGTAAGTGCTGTTGTTTAAGTAATAGTATCTTATATTACTTTATAAAATGAATGATTATATTACACAAAGGAATAAATATTCATAAGTTACACTGATCTATTATTGAAATAAACAGTTTTGAACAATTAATTATCTGTTTTCTAAAGATATTTATTATTTTGGAATTATTAAAGATGTAAAAGTCATTTTCATGGCAAGATCACTTTATTAAATTTCATATAAATCTATCAGTTAGATCAAAAAATATTATTGGGAAACTTCAAACATTTGAAACTATTATATAATGGTTAAAATTATGATTTAAAAAATACAACATAAAGATCATCTTTAATATCACACATCAACACTAGTATATTTATTAATTACAGGCATACCTCATTATTTTGGTTGTTACATTCTAGATCAATAGTCTCAAACTCAAATTGCTTTATGGGCCAAATGCACAATTCAAAAGGAAATAAAGGGCCAAATATTTTTAAACAAAATTATAATAAAAGGAAAATATCTATTTGTAATTACTTTTATTTTTTCTTACAAAGATATCAAAATAACATTATATAATTATGAGATTATAAAACAGTTTTTTATTAATGTTACATTGTAATAATTTTCCAACTATAACATGTATTTAAACAAACAGCAATAACATCTTCGCAGGCTGTACAATACTGCTTTGCAGGCCGTCAGTTTGAGATCACTGTTCTAGACCACTATTGTAAAGTGAATCACAGTTTTTTTCATTTGTTAATTGCATATAAAAGCCTAAAAACATATTTAAGTAATCATATTTAGTAACACTATTATTAAGTATACAATAGGATAGTAAATATCAATACCAAAACACTGATCTCTAAACATCAATGTTTAAAACATCAAATAACGACATCAAAACATCAATGTTTGATGCTCAACATTATATAGGACATCCTTGAGTTATAAACATTCATACATATGTATATGAAGTTTCATTTTCAATTTCAGAAAATTTCAAAAACTCTTAAAAAATTTTAATTATTATGATAGCAGAATGCTCTAGAAACCAACATAATGTAAACTTACATAGTTCATTAATATATTACAGAAGTATTTCAAGAAGGTGATGAAAAAACCCTCGCTTTATAATTGGAACTTTTTATTCAAATCTATATCTAATTAGTCCAATTGTGAAACATATTACAAAGCACATTACACAGTGGGTGATCAGTTAATGAACAGTTCGGAAATATGAACAAATTAGACGATGAACACTTTCACAAAAGATTTTTATGTTTGGACAATGAACATATATTCAGATAATGAACACCTCACAGTACAAACTGTGGGGCCTGCGGACAGATAGAATGACAGGCTTATGTCTTGCACATTCATGGACTTACAGGTAAGGAACAGTGGTTTTTCCCAATTAAAATAAACTTAAAGAAACTTAAAACAAATCAAAGATTTATTAAAGGAGGTAAGAGAGCGTTTTTACAATTTTTTGGTCTTAGAATGGCACCTATACCAGGTTGAGGTCAATAGGCTTGGGGATCTATACAACAACAATGCTATTAATCATTTCCAAAAAATCCTGAAGAAGAGAGAAAAGCAATTGACATTGGACAGATTTTTTAATACCCCACAAATGGAAAATAAGCATAATAGACGAAAATGCAAGACATATTGTTATTACACATAAATAAGCATAGTAAGAAATTATATAATTTTATTTATTTATTTTTCTGGATCTCCAGAACATATTAATCAAATTCACATAAAAATCTATGGTATATCATTGATCGGTTAACAAACATCATCTTTGAACAGATTATGTTTGTTAACCAATCACCCACTGTACAGGGTGTATCAAAAGTCACTATCACAAGAAATAATAGAAATTTTGAAAAACAGGTTTTAATTTGAGAAAAAGCTTTATTCAAAGTATATGTTACAAATAATTAGTATTGAAGAAGAAGAGAAGTTACTGACCATCAATGGCTCTACATAGCTCAAAGCAATAGATGCTTCCCGCAACACACACTCCAGCATTTGTGGTGTTAACTTTTGAACTGCATCAGTAATTTTCTAAGGTCAGCAACATTGCTAATTATCCCACCAGTGTACACCTTAGACTTAATGAAATCCCAAGCATAAATATCTAAGGGTGTTAAAATGGGGAAGCGTGCTGCCGATAATCATGGTCTGCCACAATGAATCCAGCAATTAGGTATTTGTTTAACACCCTTAGATTTTTATGCATGGTGTTTCATTAAGTCTAAGGTGTACACTGGTAGGATAATTAGCAATGTTGCTGAACTTAGAAAATGCTTCCCACAACACACACTCCAGCATTTGTGGTGTTAACTTTTGAACTGCATCAGTAATTTTCTAAGGTCAGCAACATTGCTAATTATCCCACCAGTGTACACCTTAGACTTAATGAAATCCCAAGCATAAATATCTAAGGGTGTTAAAATGGGGAAGCGTGCTGCCGATAATCATGGTCTGCCACAATGAATCCAGCAATTAGGTATTTGTTTAACACCCTTAGATTTTTATGCATGGTGTTTCATTAAGTCTAAGGTGTACACTGGTAGGATAATTAGCAATGTTGCTGAACTTAGAAAATTACTGATGCAGTTCAAAAGTTAACACCATAAATGCTGGAAAGTGGTAGGATAATTAGCAATGTTGCTGAACTTAGAAAATTACTGATGCAGTTCAAAAGTTAACACCATAAATGCTGGAAAGTTAACACCATAAATGCTGGAAGTTACTGATGCAGTTCAAAAGTTAACACCATAAATGCTGGAAAGTTAACACCATAAGTGCTGGAAAGTTAACACCATAAATGCTGGAAAAAGGAAGCATCTTATTGCTTTGAGCTATGTAGAGCCATTGATGGTCACCATGTGGAGCAATAATTATTTGTAACATATACTTGAATAAAGTTTTTTCTCAAATTAAAACCTGTTTTTCAAAATTCCAATTATTTCTTGTGATGTTGCAGGAAGCATCTTATTGCTTTGAGCTATGTAGAGCCATTGATGGTCACCATGTGGAGCAATAATTATTTGTAACATATACTTGAATAAAGTTTTTTCTCAAATTAAAACCTGTTTTTCAAAATTCCAATTATTTCTTGTGATAGATAGTGACTTTTGATATACCCTGTACAAGTTATTTCAGTACTTTTGGGACCAAATAACAGCAATATTTAAGTTACAAATAAAGCTTACATACCAATTAAGTTTGTAAATCAAGGAGAATGTATAAAATCAATTTTATAAATTCATCTCATAATGATACATTTTATAATATATAAAAACTTGAATACATTAATTCAATAGAAAAATGCAGTGTAAATTATCTTGCAGTTTAACAAGTTGAATCATTTTACAACATGGCATTTAAAAGTTATATCACAGAAATTATTCAAATTTCATAATTTAATCCTTTCAGCAATGCTCACATATATGTGATAGTTAAATAATCAAAAACAACTTGCTTAATATTATAATAAAATAGTCCATTACAGCTCTTTAGCAAGTATAAAATTTTTTATTCTGCCAGAATAAAAATTTTATACTTGCTAAAGAGCTGTAATGGACTGTTTTATTATATGTGATAGTAGAAGCAGAACACATTTTTGGATGTGATTAACTACAGTTAGGTGTACATTAACCATAACTATAACATGGTTAACAATGGGTTTACATTATACTTTTTTGTCAATGTTGGGTACCATTTTGCTGTTTTAAAATATACAGTACTTTGTTGTGATTTTCTTAATATTCTCAGTTGACTGAATTGAAATTCTTAATCTATCATTTTTATATTTGCTATTATGTGATATAATAATTTAATAGCAATATTATTTTTAATTATATTTTATATATATTTTCTCAATATAGGATTTTATATTAGTTTTTTAAAATACAGTAGAACCTCGATATCTCGAATCTCACGGGAACAAAAAAAATTTGACAAAGAGTTTTCGAGATATCAAGGTTCAATATTAAATAAAGATTTTTATCAATAATACATACCATAGTTCTTAATACTGTATAAGACATCTTTTTTCCATGAAAATTAGCATTTAAATACTCCTGCATCTTTAAATCAAAGGTTGAAAATATCACTGAATAAAACATGATCATATTGACAAAAAACCTATCATTAATTAGAAGCTTAAAAACTTAGAAAATGAAACTACTGCACAGCATGTTCAGTATTCCGAGCATGCACAAAAAGTTCCTGTTCCGATTATCGGTAGCACATTTATGTTCTTTTGTTAAATTTAAATCCTTTGTTTAGATTCCAAAAGCCAGGGAAAATTCATATTTTTAAGCTTTTTCTATAGCACAAAAATTATAAATTAATTCAAGATAACAAGGGTTTTGAAGAAAATACTTTTAGATAACTATTGAAATTACATTGGTTTAATGCTGAAAGTGCATGGAAGAAAATTTTTTTCCACATATCAAGGATTTCAAGATAAAGAGGTTCGAGATAACACTGTTTGACATATTGAGGGTTTCGAGATAAAGAGGTTTGAGATAACAAGGTTACACTGCATTTATTTTGTTTGAAATAATCGACTATGTCAAATTCTTTTTACTAACATTAATAGCACATTTTTATTTTTATCCTCTCATTTGTCTTTCTTAGACTATGTATAATTATGGACTATTTTCATCAATCAATTAAAATAAATTAAACAAAATATTTTCAAGATGTCAAACTATGCATGTATTGTAAATCTTATCATATATGGATTTCAGAAATATTTGACAAAATATATTAGTTACAAATATTTTGTCCTCAATGGGAATATTTGAAATTAATTACCAGAGAGCAACAGTGTCCTTTATCAGCTTTCACTATAATATTAAAGTAATTAATTTTTTCTGTGTATCATATGAATGCATTATTATTATTTATTTATACACAATTATTGCTTTGGTGAATTTTTATACATTGGAAGTACTGAATAATTGGCATTATTCAACTCACACTCACTGTTATTAGCTATTCATAAAGAGAGTCTATAATACAGTAAAACCTCGATTTTACGGACACCATCCCAAAAAATAAAATATTATACAATATTTGCATAAACTGTCTACAGTATAGCTACATCCAGCATTGGACACCATCCCAAAAAATAAAATAAATAATATTAATACAATATTTGCATAAACACCATTCCAAAAAATAAAATAAATAATATTAATACAATATTTGCATAAACTGTCCATAGTATAGCTACATCCAGCGTTTCTTATCTGCACTGGTGCGTGTAAAATAAAGCTAAAAAATAAAATAAATAATAATAATACAATATTTGCATAAACTGTCTAACAGCTACATTCAGCATTTGAAAAATAAAGCATTCATTTATTGCATAATGCATCATTTTTTTATCCGCACTGATGTGTGTAAAATAAAACACTCATTTATTGCATAATGCGTCATTTTTATGTGCGTGTAAAATAAAACACTCATTTATTGCATAATGCGTCATTTTTATTTTCCCAAATTTAATATACATGTATGTAGGTAATTTAATTTAATTTAAAATATACTCTATGTAAAATAATACAGTTTTACAGTTTTTAGGCATAAGTCACATTAATTATTTCAGGTATGTTAAAAATGCTAATTAATGTTTATAAAAAAATGTTACTTCGATTTTCGGACTAGTCTTGCCCCCTAGTCTGTAAAATCAAGGTTTTACTGTACTGTGAAATTATTATTATATTTGATCTTATTGAACATTAACTTACTTCATTAGCAAATACATCAATAAAATTATTTTTCAACATAAATTGCAGTTTTCCTTCAAATATTACAATGATTGCTACCACATGTGCTTATAGTATATAGTAGGGTTGGGTAATCTCCGGCCCACGGGCCACATTATTTTATTATATCTAATACCAACGCTATGTATACTTACATTCGCTTCATAATGTAATAGTCCAAAGGATTCAAATCTGGACTGTTAGGAGGCCAGAATCAGACCAAAACATATTCACGTTGTCTGACAACCAGTTTTGCACTAAATGAAGCAAGTTGCAGCAAGCAACTCTCTTTGTTTTAGAAGCATCAGACAGCATCTGTCATACTTTTATGACATAGGACTTGTACCTTAGGTCCTCTTCCGCAATTCGACGCATTGCGGCCTCACTCACATCCAATGTTTTTGCCAGAGATTGCCTGAGAGATTGCCCTGGGTCCTCTGAGATGAGCTCTTGAGCTCATCGGACAACTTCCAGTGTCCTTGACTATCTCTCCCTGGAATGGCTCTTCCTTGCCGGGTTGGCAGAACCTTCTTCAGACTTCTCTGAAGCTGCATATCTAGCAGCAACATCATAAACTGTCGATTTTGGATAGTTAAAGAACCGAATTATTTCGGAAGGTGAACGTCCAGCGCGAAGGCCTTCGATTATCGCTGCTCTTCGATTATATTCTGCACTCGATCTTAACTAATCAACTATTTTGTACTTATCCTCAAATGCATCGTCTGTCTGGCTTACTAAAACGTCAGCAACATCGTAGCGCTGACGTCAAATATGGCAGGAAATTCAATTTTAAATTTGTCCGGATTTAGCTGACGCACCCTGTATAGTAAAAGTATAGAAAATATAAAAAATTAAGATTTTGATTCATTTCTAATTTATATCAAAAACTGAATACAGTAGTTGTAATAAGCTTATCACATTGTTTCTTCTTCATATTTTTATATTCTATAAAAAGTATAATAAAATATATATTTTTTTGCAGTTATTATGATTATGGCAAATGTCATATTTTGGAAACTATACAAAAATTTTGCAATATGATTATTTACCAATACAGCAATTCAACAATAATTCTACATAAAAATATATATCCAATTATCCATTATTTCCACTCAGTTATATTACAAATTTTACATATTTTTTATAGACAGTTGGAAATGAAAATATGAATTATTTCCAATTGTCTATATTTAGGTCATCATCAGGTTATGTTCTATCGGCAATAGAATACAATAGAAAAAATAGAACATAGGATTCTAGAACATAGTCTGATGATAGCCTAATTGCCTAAAACATTTTTATCTTTAAAATAAACAGAAACTTAGCTGCTATTAGTGCTGTTTGATCTGTGATATAGAATTGTAAATATAAGCAATTGGCTACTAATATCAGTTTGAAATCTTATACTAATCAATTATAAAGCAATATATTCATTGTGGTTCTTTGTTAGAAAATTGCTTAATGATGCATTTGTGAATGCATTATCAAGCCATCAATGGCCATTTAAGTAGTTATCAGCTAAAAAACAAGCTTTGTTTTTTTAAGAATTCATTAGAATTTACTGTTTCTTGGGGATAAATCACACTTTGATTCATCTTAGCTTAAGCTAGTATTTCAAGATAGTTCTGAAGTGAAATCACAACTTCACACTGAAGAATAATTTTTCTTAAATAAAATATAAACAAAAAAAATTGGATTTGAGAGTTGTTGCTACAGACTATAATTATACAATATTATTTATTTAAAAAATTGTTTCTTTATTGACTGCTTATAATTCAATCGGCTCTAATGAAGTCTATTGAATTTGTGACACGGTATTTATTCTTATCAATTCAAATACAATATATATGGCATATTTTTAAGTTTTGATTTCATTAGAGCATTTTTTTTTGATTAGGCAAAATAATATTTCTTAATTTCTTATTTTTTTAATTTTTTATTTTTTTAATTCACCAATTGATATGCTTTTTTTATTTATGAAAATATGTTATTTCTTTAATTAATAAAACTTTTCAAATTGTCTCTTTCCAGTTTTTTATAAAATTATCAATTTCAGATACCTATTATGAGCATGCATGTTTTACAATCTTACTATTATTGTAATTTCTATTTTGTTGATTCAGGATGTTTAATTTATTATCCAATTGAATGAATTACTGTATATGATTTATAAACTCATTTTCTGACTCATATTGATAGGGATAATATGTTACTGATGTCACATTAACTTGAAATGAACATAAATCAAACTAGAATCAAAATAAATAATAAGACCAATGACATCTCTGTTATCCTTTTCAAAATAATTTGTATAAGAAAATAGATGTCATTATGTCCTTTCTTTGAAGATTATTGGGACAAAATAACAAACAGATGATACCATCTCATTCAATCATAAATATGTCCTATCTGATGTCTGATAAGACAGAGAATATGTTCTATCAAAAATCAGATTTATTACAAAAGTTTTTGATTTGATTTTTGAGAATTTGCAGAAGTATAAGTGTTATATTTATGCATATTAATATAAAGTATATATAAAATAATTTATAATGCAAATATTGATGCAATGATTATTTGCATTATATAAAAAAATTTTAATAATATATTTTATTACACTAAATAAAAACTTTATTTAGTGTAATAAAATAATTTTGAAGTAAACAGTTATTTTTTTATAACAAAACAATGATCAAAAGTTGTAAACTATATTACTGTATATGAAGAGAGTTTTCACTAAAGTAAATGAAAGTCAAGAAAACAACAAATAACTTGAGATATTATTAGGAGAATATATTAGTGGTATAACGAAAGGCTTCAATTTTATTATTCTAAGCAAGTCAAACTTGGTTATTTTCATAATACTGACTAGAAATACTTTATATTTTCTTAAAAGTATAGTAAAGCAATTGCTCACCACCGTCAGCTGGATTGCCATGGTAGAAGCTGCTGTGCTTCCACCCTGGAGGATCCAAGTTCAATTCCTCAGTCACATAGACATTAGTCTCCAAATTTTTTCAGATGTGTCCAGGTCCGGTTCATCAAACTCACTCTTTGCCTGATGGCTGACCCTGCCAATGGTGTGAGAGGCCTGTGGTGGGAATTAAAATGCCCCACCACTTAATATCTACAAGATGGAAAGTGGCATAAAACTGCACACAAAAAAATTACTACTTAGGGGATTGGGTTCAATTACAGCTTAGAGACTCAATTCTGGATCATTTTATAACCTTGAGTATCTGAGATCAAATCTAGATGATTATATCATCTTAAAGAATTCAGCATCCCATTGTTTATTATTACTACTAAAATTATTAACAATATGGGATCATTTTCTACTTATGATGGTGTTATCAAAATATAACCAATTGTAAGTTGAAAACAACCTATACTGTGTCTGTAATATATTTCACAATTTGGATCAATTATAAGTTTCTTATTTCACAGATTTGAACAAAAAGTTCTGATTAATAAATAAAGCAAGAACCATTCACTGGGACCAGACAAAAATTATTAAACATATAACTAAATCAGAAGATGTAAAAATTGCAGAGTCAATAATTATACAAGATTATAAAAAACAATATCACATGATAAATGACAATCAACCTTCTGTAGTACCGCCACAGTGGCTAGTTTAAAACGTAATAATATAATGACTAAATAATTTTATTTTATTTTTATTATTATTTTATTATAATTTATTATTTTATTTTATTGTTATTTTTAATATACAGTATAAATATTTGTATACAATGTTATAATATTAATTTTAAATTCAAATTAT
>AYEL01054470.1:0-11619 GCA_000484575.1 Olivierus martensii
AATATATATATATATATAATTATTTTTTTTAAATTAATAAAATGCCTTCATAATTTATAGAAATAATAAGCAATTATTATATAACATATTAACAACAGTAAATTTATGCAAAAATTTTTTGACATTTTCTGATACAAAAACTATATCCTAATCATTGCACAAAATAAATCCCTAAATAATTATTTGAATAATTATTTAGTGATTTATTTTGTAGTTATTTCTTATTTTGTAAGTATAAGTAATGAAATATGCCTTTTGCAATTAAACATTGTATAATTTTTATTTTACAGATAAATGTTAATTCCATTTCACCAACATAAATTTTATAATAAATTAGAATAAACTAAATAAATACTATAATTAGGCCATAGAATCTATTAATATTTTCTTTGTTTTGTTATAGCATACTTCTTGTCCTGTTATTGATGTCATGTATTTTATAAAGAATAGTGAATAAATACCTCAAAAGAAACTACTGAATTTTATAATTAAAAGCATTGCAGAATACATATATAATATTCTAAAAATATGTATCTGAAATATTACAGAAATTTGCAAAAATGTTTTGATAAATACCTATATGTTAAAATTTTTTTGAAAAATTTATTATTAAAATGCAACTGAAATAATTTTAATATACAGTATTTTCAAGCAAAAATTTCTTTTAATTAAATTAAATGAACTTAAATTTACATATCTGTTAATGTATGGATGAAATTTTAATACAGTTCTATATTTAGTTAGGGTACCCTAATTAATGTAAACTGACAGAAAACTATCATCAATATTGATAGTTTATTTTCCAAAGCACTAAGTATTAATACCTAATACAATTACATGAAATTTTTTAAATTAATTTATAGATAATATTAGTTTGTAAAGATTCAACTTCCTTTTGTGGTACCTTTAAATGTATATTATGAAGTTCAAATCAACAAGTCCATTATATAAGGATTTATTCAAAAAGTCAAAATTTTGCAAATTTTTATAAGACAGACTTGTCAGAGCTACACCCCCCCTTACACGTGTATAATTTGCGAGGTGACAATTTGATTGTGTGAAATTCATCCTAAAAATCATATATCTCGAAATTTATACCGGATACATCAAAAATTTCCTTTAGCAAATTTCATCACTAATAATCCTTTATCGATTTATGCTAGATAACTAGATATATTTGATTATTTATACAAAAATCGTAATGTTAGTTAATTTAAATTTTATTTTTCTTATCATTTGATTAATCAGAATTAGTGGAAAAATGAGAAAATTTAACTACAAATATTAAAAGGTTCAAACAGATCAAACCAATAGCAGTATAGTGACTTATCACGTGACAAAACCATCCAATGATAAGATATTCTTAAGCGTAATTTGTTTCCTAGTTCAGAAAAATTCAAACCGGATTCAGTCAAAGCATTTGCCGTTTATATATATCTGTTTTTTGTCATAAAATAACGATAAACAAACAGCATATGAAAAATTCCATAAATTCAATTATAAAATAATTTCAAAAATTTATGCATTTTACTTTCAATCAAAACGAATTTACCTTGCACTTCTCAAAGCATCTTTTGTCCAATAATCGACGGGTACGAAGATAACATATTGAATTAATAATTCCCACAAAAAATAATATATTGTTGATAAAACCATTTCTAAGTACAGAATACGGATTTATAGTCAAGTTAGCTTCCGATCGAATTGGATTACATAAGAAAAGATTGAAGTGATGATAAAATGCGCACAAACCTTCCAGTCGCCATTTTTGTTTGAATATTACGAAATGCGCATGCTTCGCGACGCCATTTCATTGCCGGATATCGTTTATAAACTGGAATTTGTTAAAAATTATCCAGTACGATCAGATTACCATAATATATATTATTAGTTACAAATAATAACAAATGATTTTTAAATTATGTTATAATAACGATATTCAATGATCATTTTATAACTGTTCTTCAAAAATTATAAAATTCTATTAGTTTAGTTTTCAAGATGAATGCTAAATAATTATATACAGTAATTTAAAATATTTCCAACCATTATACACAGTAAAATTTATATTGATGAAATTTTTTAATAATAAAATTAAATTTATGAGATTCAACTTAATTAAACATTATCGTGGCAAAATCTTGAATAAAATTCAACATTATAATGGAAAAAAAACAGTACTGTATAATTTCTCTTCTTTTTATTTTTGTTATTTTATTGTTTCACTTTTTGATCTTTTACTGATCTGTCAAATAAAGGTCTTATATCCTTCCTTTTTTAATTTAGTTTTCATATGTAAAATTTTTTGCTTTTTTTATACATTCATTCTTGTTGCCGTTGTTTTATATTTACAAGTAACCACACAAAATACGGTAGTTAGATTCTTATAAAATTTCGTGTAGTGCAAAATCATATTATATAAAATTAAATTTTATCACAAATTTTAAACTGTGTTACAGCGAAACCATACTGTGCCAAAGTTGCCGATTTTTCTAATCGGGTTAAAGCGAGACCGTATGGTAGAAGTACCGTGTTTTATGGGTGTTGTCTGTATTTAAATTATTTAATATTAATAATAGAAGCACTCAGTCTTGGCTTTTGTTCTTGTTGTTGTTGTTATTATTTAACGCAACTTTACAACCAGAAGTTATTAAGTGATAGATTTATTGGTTGATCTCATCATGAGTAATAGGTTTGATTAAATTAGTTTTACTTATGCTCCGAATTGAACACAGGATACTTTTGGAGCGGCCACTTTTAGAGCCCATTACAGGTTGGCCTCGTTCATGATAGAATTATAATGGTTCTGAAGTAGATATTTCAAAAAATATCTCTTGTGAGACTCGGCGGCATAAGTAAAACTAAATTAAAGCACTTTATTTCCATCTTCTCTCATCTCAGACGATTTTATCATAGTTCTGGCTAATTTTTGATGAATTCCTAATTGGCTGCTATCACATAATCATTATGCAGATTTGCAATATAAAATCTACAAATAATCTTGAAGGCGATCCATATTATATCTATCTAAAATAGTTTTCTTTCTTAGTTTAACATTCTTTTCACCTAAGAAGATACTAAGCAGCAGGATCGTTCTAAGATCTACTTTGATTCATACATACTTGCAAATGATATTTCTTGCTTGATTTTTCAATATTATTTTCAAACCATTGTCTGATTATTAAGTGTCGTACAGTTTTAGGCCCTATAACAGGCTGCTCACATATATAAAGAAGTCAATAGGAATATATTGATATAAGATCGAAAAGTCGCGCCCAAATTCCTCATATAAATTTTTTTGAATATGGAATCCGGATTCCGTAAAGTCTTGGCGAAAAGCTTACATATTGTAAATCAAGTCTATCTCGTCGGCCGGATGGCTGGGTGATTAAGCCGTTGCTTATTACTATGAAGAATCCAGGTTCAATTCTGATTTCCATATCTTCAATTATTCAGGAAGGGTCCGGGATCAACATGTTGAATCTCATACTTTAATATTATAATTGATCATATCATAGATGTTGATCAGTCTGTGATGAGTTTTGAAAGTTGCCGCTGGCAGATGCAATATATCCCATGTGCGATAAACATTTTCGGCTTAACTAATACTAATCTAACCGGCCTCTCGCACTTATTTTAGCCTATACTTTTTATCTTTATCTTTTTGTTCTGCTTATCCACTGAGAATATTAAATTGTGGAAATTCTAGTACCCACCATACCAGTGGTGGGAGGATTTGTCAGAAATGGAAATGGTGTGATCAAGAGCCGTAAATAGGATACGTAGCGCCTGTAGCAAGGGTCAAACTTGCGCCCCCATTTTTTCATTTAAAGATAGCAATGCTGAAACTGAATAATCTCCATCAAAATGAGTTGATTTTGAATCTGCTGTAAGATAATTATTTATCTGTAGGTATAAAATAAAAAATCGTTTAAACAATTTTCATTCCTATTTAATGAACAAGAAACTGAATCCTAAACAAATTTTTCATTTTTTGGCACAACGTAAAGTGTAAACTGTATTTCTGCTATGTTACAAGATCACAAAAAATTTTAAACTGAATTCACAAAAATTTAATAAGTTTATATATATATATACAAGTCTGTTACAATGACGGTAAAATTCGGAGAAAGATTTAAAAGGACTAAGGAAGTGTAATCAAGCGAGATTTGTATATCTATTTGCTATTCATCAGGATCATTCATCAGGATTTTACCTTCGTTACCTGGAACAACAACCATATTATAAGCATAGACAATTTGAAATTTAAACGCCTTATACATTTGTAAAATGGATTAAAATTAGTTTGTAAATGTCTAAAATTCAGAAAGCAGTGAATGAAAGAAAAACATAACCCTATTTCTGCGAACGTTTATCGAAAAATCTCATTTGCCTGCAAATAACAGAAATAAATTAAAAAATTTGCACCCCTAATCAAGCTGCGCCCGTGGCGAATGCCGCTTTCGCCACGTCCTAGTTACGGCCCTGGTGTTATCAATGAATCTGTTCGGTCCCCAGAAAAAATCGGAATGTGCGGGATAAGAATTGAAACCGGTCTTTCAAATGAAAATATAGAAGACTTCCACGTCTCCATCCAATCGACTCACAATTTATTCATTCTTAAATTTTAATTTAACATTCTTGAATTAAAGATGCTATAATTTATATTGTAGCTTCTGCTATATGATTTTTTTATGGTGATTATAACAGTAAATCTAGAAATAATAAAGAATTAATTTTAAAAAATATATTTAAGACGACTATTTGATATTATGTAGCTTATTTATGTATAATTTTATTTTCTTTTGATAAATATTTTCAGCACACGTTCAGTCAACTGAAAAATTGATATTCATTTTTATTTGACATTCTTTTATCCCACTCTTCCGAAAAACTTTTCAAATCAGATTCGGTTCTCATTAGTTTCTCTCCATTTTTCAATTATGTAGCTGATTTTATCTCGAATAGGCATCTCATAAGCATGAATTCTCATAATATAGTTTAGTAAAGCTCTATTATTGTCGGCCGGTTAGAAACATGCTAAAATACTAGATTTCCATCTAGAGAGCCAAAACTAAATATGTTTCCCACATTTCTAGATTTTATAATGATGATCAGGTCTGATCATCGATTCCTATTATTCACCTTTTATCTGAGTTGAATTCATAATGGCGTTACTGCTTAAAAATCATCTTGGTAATCTCCATCGATGATAATTTCAAAAGCGGTATAAATCAGAAACAAAGAAAAGTCTACTTTCTACGTGGCAGCAAGACTTTTGACTATGCTTTCTACCATCCACCAACTGATACTAGAAAGAACGGAAAATATATAGATCTTTATCATTTATATGAATTTAAATATATATACTGTAATAAGATATCAAAAATTCAATAGACATATTACAATAATATCAAACAGCACTAAACGCAGTTAGTTTTATATTATGTTTATTTTACCATCGAAAGACATATTACAATTTAAAATTCATATTAATAAAATTTATATACAGTACATTATAAAAAAAAGAATTTGCAATAAAAGCCTAAAGTAAAATTCATATCAATAAAATTTATATACAGTACATTATAAAAAAAAGAATTTGCAATAAAAGCCTAAAGTAAATAGATGTTGTATAAAGTAAATATGTGTTGTTTATAAATAAAAAAAAAAACATTCAAATTGCAATTACAATTACATTATTAAATCAAGTATTAAATAAAGAGATAATATAATTTTATTTTACTGATATTTATAGCGACCTCTTTTAGAGGAATGTTAAATTGGCGGGAGTTGTGAACGAAGAAATGTGATGGTTTTTTTAAAAAATTAATGAGTGGATTAAAAATGTATTATACTGATCTAATTTTAATGAATATTAATTATAAGATTAGTTATTTAAAATGTAGTAATAATGCAAAGGAACATATAATTAAGTGATTTATTTATTTTAAATAAAAGGTATATTAAAACACTGTATAAAGTATATACTGTACTGTGTGTATATGTGAATAGTATTATATTCACTAACATATATCTTGTACTTTAAAGTCTCATATAAATTAAAAATTTATTAATTAGAGAAGCACATTACAAATCGATATGGATGATTCTGATGATGATGTTATTCAAAAAAGGAAAAAAAAGGTAAATAACATTTCTAAAAGATTTAAAGATATTTTGAAATACAATCTTTCTTTTTTATATTTTGATTTCATTTTGTATAATTATTTTCCTATCATGAAATATACTTTTCTATAAAACAGTATTAAATTAACATAATATTATCACTCAATTCCACTTCTTATTGAAAAATCTGATAAAGATTTTTTAATGTAGTTTATCTTTTTTTATTATGATAGTTATAAATCCTATGTTTGATGACATTTTCACAAATTGCATTAGGAGTAAGAATCTAATTTGCCTCTCTGAGTTAGGTGCATTGCATCACTAACTATAACATGAACCTAAATATTGGATTAACTGAATGATGAAATGATGACAGTCAGCTATCAGTGGGGGCAAATCTTTAATTTTCTGATGTGTATAGTTTTTTTAAATGATCACAGTGGAACACAATCTTTAACACAATGGAATATTCAATTTGCATTGTTAATTATCATTCAGATCATTCAGTGAGGAGCGAATTTTTAGTGTTATGCTTGGCAGCATTGCAGTTTGCAACGAAACATGCCTAATTCTCCGACACTTTTCTTTTATGTAAAAGTGAGACAAAGGTTTTCAATTAAAACATTTATTTATAACCAAGGAATATTTTCGACACTTTTCTTTAACTCTTACCTGAGATTATGTAAAAGTGAGACAAAGGTTTTCAATTAAAACATTTATTTATAACCAAGGAATATTGGATATAGTCTCAAATTTTAAGTTCATGTTAGGGTTAGTGGCATGATGCACTTAACACAGAGAAGTAAACTAGATTTTTGCCTTATATTATTAAATATAATAATAAAACAGTCCATTTGATGATCACAGAATAATAAGTACTAGATTAATTTCAAATTTAGAGGCTTAAGTTGCAGATAATTAACTGGCCCTTTTTATTAACCACATAAAAACATTTTTAAATATCTAGTAACACTCTTCTTTACAGTTCATTAATTCAGAAAATTATAGAATAGTTTTATTTTCTTGTTGTTCTAATATATTGTTATATGCAAAACATCTTTGAAATTTTATATTTCACTATAAAATCATATTTAAATTAATAAAAATAATATCTTTTTTCATATTATATACAGTATATGTCTCTATTAATATAATATTGCAATAGAGACATATAATCACTGAGTTGACTTACAATGCTAATTATTTTATGATTTGAAATTCATATTTAAATAACTACCATCAATTGTTTTATAGTAATGGAGCCATGTTAGTCTATAATACTTCTTAATAACAGCTTCACTTAGCTGTTTTATTTTAATTCAGAAATGTTTCTTGAAATGTCTGGAACAAAACCATATATCGAAAAGAAATTCATTTTTAAAAAAATCATTTGGACAAAATATTAAACATTAAACATGCAGTTTTTTTAACTGTATATTTAATATTTCAGAAAAAATTGGAAATGTCTCGCATCTATCAATATCTACAACTCATGAAAGTAGTAATAAAAAACGGACTGAACAATTTCTGCAACCAATGTAACATTACAGGAAGAATTATTTTTAACTTTCTTATATTCTATTAATAGGCTATTAATAGAATATAAGAAAGTTCTATTAATTGCTTGGAAATATTTCAGCTTTCTATCCAGAGGATATGGGATTGATCACGATCCCATATCTCAAGAAAATTTTCTTGAGAAACTGATCCAACTCATTGATCACCATATTCTTCAGTCTTTTTTAACTATGAGTTATTCATATGACAGATATGGACAACTCATAGTTAGGTCTGGAATGGTCCTTCCCTTAGTAATCATTAATGATTGGTCAAGTGACAATGAAAAAATAATTTTTTGTCATTTCTGTTACAAATTTTTATATATTATACTTTTAATTTATCTAATATTTTCTTTATTTTTGCCTATATGAAGTGTTAGCAGGAACTAATAGCCTAGTAAAGAATAACATTTACATTGTTACATTGTTTATTTGTAACATATATTACATTGTTTATTTAACATTATTTCACTGTATTTCTTTTTTTTTTAAATATGTTAAATATTTTGAGAATTTTTGGAAATCTAACTTCATTTATAACATAGTGTCTCTAGGAAATCTTGAATATTAAATGTGTAATCACTTTCAATATGTAATATTAATTTTAAAAATAAAAATCATATATAACAACAAAACATTTTTAAAAATAAACACTACCAAATATGATCTGCTTCTGTATGGCCTCCTTTTACAAAAAATAAAACAATTATAATTTCAAAATTATTAAGAATTGGACCTATATTTATTTATATTTATATTTATATATTACCTTTTTTACTTATGTTCCCAAAATTGTGATTTTTCATCAAGACTCACCCTTTATAATTCAAAATATTATTGTATTTTAACTTGGTAATTAATATCTTGCATATTATGTGATTTAGTGATGATAGGATATTTCCCAAAAATACTTCAATAAAATTATTTTTGAGTTTTTGAAGTTTATGCATTTATTTATTTTTGAAATATGAAATGAGATATATATACAAATTTTTCATATTTTTTTTATTTTTAGATTACTTATATATTGAGTGAAGATGAATCATCTAATGACGATATTGAAACTATAACAGCAGAAAATGAAACAATTAATGGCAAAATTAATAATGTAAGTAAATAATTTATTAACTTCATAAATTATTTCAGATTAAATTTTAGAATAAAAATAAACACTACCAAATATGATCTGCTTCTGTATGGCCTCCTTTTATAAAAAATAAAACAATTATAATTTCAAAACTATTCAGAATTGGACCTATATTTATTTATATTTATATTTATATATTACCTTTTTTACTCAGACAGACCTCTTCTATATGTTCCCAAAATTGTGATTTTTCATCAAGACTCACCCTTTATAATTCAAAATATTATTGTATTTTAACTTGGTAATTAATATCTTGCATATTATGTGATTTAGTGATGATAGGATATTTCCCAAAAATACTTCAATAAAATTATTTTTGAGTTTTTGAAGTTTATGCATTTATTTATTTTTGAAATATGAAATGAGATATATATACAAATTTTTCATATTTTTTTTATTTTTAGATTACTTATATATTGAGTGAAGATGAATCATCTAATGACGATATTGAAACTATAACAGCAGAAAATGAAACAATTAATGGCAAAATTAATAATGTAAGTAAATAATTTATTAACTTCATAAATTATTTCAGATTAAATTTTAGAATAAAAATAAACACTACCAAATATGATCTGCTTCTGTATGGCCTCCTTTTACAAAAAATAAAAATAAAACAATTATAATTTCGAAACTATATGATATCTTATTTTTATTTCTATTTGAGTTTTGAAAATCAGAATTGATATTTGCCAGGCTAGTGATTGACCAGCAATGGTATAGTCTGTAAAGATTACTCTTTGAGAATTCCATATGACCGTTGGCATCAGTTTGTCTGAACATATTTATTTTTAAATATTCCATTATAGTGAAGTTGAATTGCAAACATTCCCAAAAGATTAATGGTACTAGATAATTCTCCGTGCCATAAAAAGAACTAAAGGATTGTGGCTGAAGCAAGGCTGTGAGTTGAATCTGAGATGGTTTGATCATATGGAATGAATAAACAAAGAAAATTGATATAAAATGATTATATGCTGGAATGTATGGAGAGGGAGGTTGCAGAAAAAATGGAAGAACATATGGATCAATATTTGAAGATTTGGATTTGAGACTATGATTAAAGAAATTTGCATAAAAAGAGAATGACTATAAAACTACTGTTGTGATCATAGGGAAATATGATATCATGTTGCTTAATTTGTGTTTTGTGTGTATACGTGTATAAAAATTGATATAAAATGATTATATGCTGGAATGTATGGAGAGGGAGGTTGCAGAAAAAATGGAAGAACATATGGATCAATATTTGAAGATTTGGATTTGAGACTATGATTAAAGAAATTTGCATAAAAAGAGAATGACTATAAAACTACTGTTGTGATCATAGGGAAATATGATATCATGTTGCTTAATTTGTGTTTTGTGTGTATATGTGTGTAGGTAGCTACTGTTTGTACTCTTAAGGATAAGGTTGTAACAATGAATTAAAATACTTTTCTATGGTTGAACCCAATTTTTTTTAATTTAAAAATATATTATTTTCAGAATTTAGGTATAATCTTTTTTTAGGTTATTTACTTTCTAAATCATATATTTAGAATATACTGTATTTGTTGATTTATAAGACACACTTTCTTCCTTATAAAGACTTTTTAAAAATTGCCCTGCATTTTGTAAGTTGAAAGTGATAATATAGCATTCTGTTTGCAAAAACTGAGAAGTTGGCAAGCAACAAAATGTAGTTAACAGATAGTTTACATCAATAAAGCAAACATAGGCAGCCATTCTCATGGTCCTAGTACTGCACGTTAACTACCTTGGAGGTAGAGCCTAACAATTTACTGAAAAGTTTAAGATTAGTGCTATTCTCGTAGTCCTACTTTGATGACATATAGAGTAGCATACGTGATGTAAGCATGGTAAATTTACTTCATCTGGAGAGCTGCTGCAAATCGTCGGTAGCAGAAAGTAAGATGAATGCTATAGATTTATTTTTGTTGTTCGAAGTTGAATACAAAATATTTAAATGTGCGAGAGAGTTTTGAGATCACAGAATCCATTTGACAATTTCATTAGAACTTTTTATTGAATTTTTATATCTTTTTACTCTTTTTTTTTAATGAAATTACTTTTCATAAAAAAAAAAGACATAAAATAGGAACCACTTTGACTATTGAAGAACAAGTGCTAAATACAATAAATTTTTATCTAACAGGAGATTTCCAACATTCCGTAGAAAACAACATTTTCAATAGTTTGAACCAGTTTTCCATTAGCCAAAGCATTGAATGTATAACTAATTCAATCATCAGTCATTTTTCATGTTATGTCATCTTTCTGCTTGATAGACATGAATACATACATAATAGATACAAAATTAAATAAATTTTCTTTACATAAATTATATATTACTATCATTTTATATTTGCTTTCCGCTTGATAGACATGAATAATTAGATACAAAATTAAATAAATTTTCTTTACATAAATTATATATTACTATCATTTTATATTTTAAAGTCAACTATGCATTACTAATATAAAATGTGAAAGAATGCTAATGTGGAATTTGACAATGCATTGCATTTGGTTTAATGTTACTCGTGTTATAAGTAATTATATAATTGAATATTTATAAATTTAGTAATGAAATATTCAATATTTCTCTGTGTTTAATATGATTTCAAAGGAAAAAACAAAGAAGTAAAGAAATTATTTAATTCAATAAACTCTCGATATTTAACATAAAATTTATCAAGTTGCAAAAAATATAAGTAAAACATATTTACAAGAAATCACAACAAGCACTTGAAGCCGGATAAATAAACTAATTTATTATTA